>JAADYK010000813.1:0-13888 GCA_023338225.1 Halophytophthora batemanensis | reverse complement strand
TGCCCGGAGACGCCTACTCCGCGGTGTCAGGTGTGCGTGAGCTTGCTCACACACATCGACCTAGAACAGCAAACGGTATGTCCACTAGGGCCAGGACGGTACTTGGGTATCTCTTGGTAACTTAGGGATGTATCGAGGCGCTCCAGAGCCCCTTGTGCCCCTCGTCTGGGCACCCCGTACCGTCATGGCGGTACTGTGTGCCATCTGGTCGGCACCTCGTACCGCTATTTGCGGCACATTCTCACGACGATGGGCACTAAGCCCCGCGTCGCCAGCTGGCCCCCTTCCTCCCCTCCCCAAAGCCAGCGGCCAAGAATAATTCGCCCAAGAGCTGCCGAGTGGAGAGCTCCGCGCCTGCAGAGCCTCGGGGGTTGACACGCGCTCCTGCCGCTGCTGCTGCTGCTGCTGCTGCTGCTGCTGCTGCTGCTGCTGCTGCGCCTGTGCGTGGAGAAGAAGAGAGAGAGAGATCGCTACACTGGCGGGAGGCTTGCGCGGCAAGATGCTGAACCGGTTCTCGAGCGCCGTGCAGACGGCCGTGTCGGGCGCGGCGTCCGTAGCCGTGTCGGGCGTGCAGGGGCTGCAGGGGATGCTGGGCGAGGAGTTCACCAAGCACTACGAGACGCCCAAGGACTGCACAGCCTCTGGCGGCCACGAGCTGCTCTGGAAGATCTTCCCGGCCGTGCACCGCAAGAACAATCACGAAGTGAGCATCTTCGTGTTCGACAAGGAGGACCTCAAGAAACTCAAGAACAAGGAGGCTCAAGAGCGCGTACTGGAGGTTCTGCGCCACGAGATGAAGACGCTGCGGTTGTTGCGTCACCCGCACGTACTCAAGGTGGAGGAGGTCTTCGAGGAGAGTCGTCGCTCGCTGTGCTTCGTCACAGAGCGTGTTACCTGCTCTCTTGCCAACGCCTGCAAGAACTTCACCAACATCGCCAATGTGACGCCCGAGGTGCTGGAGATCGGGCTTACAGAGTTTGAGCTGGCCTGTGGCCTCATGCATGTGGGAGAAGCGCTCAGCTTCCTGCATCGCGAAGGTCGACGCGTGCATCTGAGTCTGGGGCCGCACAGCATCTTCATTACGCCCAAGGGTGAATGGAAACTGGGCGGTATGGGCTTCTGTCGCGTCGTGGAGCCTGGTCAGACGTCTCGCAGTGAGTACTACAGCTTCGACGCGTCCACGGGTGTGCGTGACCCGGCCACGGGCGCCATTATGGGCAGTTGGGAGCCTCCGCTCGAGTACTGCGCGCCTGAACTCGTGACGGAACCGCGTCAGTTTACCAGCGCCGCTGACATGTTCTCGCTGGGTCTACTGGTCTACGAACTGTTTGTCCCGCCACGTGCAGACGGCGGGCGGAATCCCGTACTGGACGTACGTGACGGTAACAAGATGACCCACGGGTACAAAGTGCAGTCACTGCATCCCATCACTTTCCCTTCGTCGGTGCCTGTGGCACTACACAACACGATCCGATCGTTGTTGGATCTGGAGCTATCCAAGCGACCAGAAGCGCGTGTATTCCTGTCGTCGCAGTTCTTCGACTCAGGGCCAATCAAGACGCTGCGGACGCTGCAGAGTCTGGTGGAGCAGGAACCAGCAGCACAGGCCAAGTTCCTCACTGCGCTACCTGAAGCCATCGACGGTTTCTCCCCGCGTGTACTACGCGATATGGTGATCCCGGCGCTGCAATCAGCCGTCATGAACAAGGCCGTGGCACCTTTTGTGATCACGCCGCTGCTCAAGATTGTGGCCAAGGTGGACAAGTCGACTTTCGCGCACTCGATCGCACCCATGATGATCCCACTACTGGCCATAACGGAGCCTGTGCAATGCATGCTCATGTTCGTGTCGGAGCTGGAGACATTGATCCCCAAGGCGGAGGACGCCTACATCCGCGACCACGTGGTTCCCATGCTCTGTCGGGCACTGGACAGCACGGTGCCGGAGATCCTGGACACAGTGCTCAACAAGATCGTGGATCAAGCCAGTTTGTTCGAGTACCGCATCCTGAAGCAAGTGATCCTACCACGCGTGAACAAGTTGATCTTGACGCCGCCGCAGCCGTCTGTGCGGATAAACGCGTTGCTCTGGCTGGCCAAATCCTTCCATGTCTTTGACAAAGATTTGTTGATCGAGAGCGTGCTGCCGACCCTGCAACAGACGCTGCAAGAGGACAAGACGCCGGCGGCGTGTATGTGCATCCTGGGCTGCTACGACAACCTGGGGAAGCATCTGGGACCGGAGTTCACGGCCAAACTGATCATCCCGGCCGTGGCGCCGTTGCTCTGGGAGGCTTCGCTCAACAGCTCACAGTTCGACTGTGTGTGCGAGAAGATCCAGGACATGCTCAAGGCCGTCATTACGGAGCGCGACAAGGTTTTCAGCTCACAAAACTCGGTCAGCAGCGTGTCCACGGGTATCACGGCTGCTTCAGGCATGTCGGAGGCCGTACGTGCTGCTGAGGCTTCACGCGAGCAGGAGACAGGTGCGGCGGCGGCGAACAAGCTGCTGGCTGAGGAGTACGTGCCCAAGAAGCGGTCGCCGATGGCTGAGACGTCCGGGAGGCCGGAACCGTACTCGGACGACCCGTTTTACCTGGGTAATTCGTCGTCTAGCAGTCGCACAGAGAGCAGTTCGTCCAAGACGGAGCGCCGGAGCGAGTCGAGTGGCAACGGAGCTCCACACCGCGAGTCGGCGGCCGAGCGCGCCGAGTCCTTCTCAGCGCGTCGTCGGCCAGCTAAGAAGAGCGGCGTACGCTCCAGTCGCCGTGCCGGACGGAAGAACAAGGACGACGGGAATGCTGATCTACTGGACATCGCATCTACTCAGGTTCATGCTTGGCTGGATTGCAGTAGCACGGGGTTGTACACCTTTGCTCACATTGTTGTGTTGTGTTGTGGTCTCTTTATTTTGACCTGTAGCCATCCAATTCGTCCAGTGGTCTGCTAGACACGGGCGACCTACTGACGACGCTACCGTCTGCGGCTCCGCAGGCGCCAGCTCCGGGTTCTGGCAACGGTTCGATGTTTAACGGCATGAACATGTCTGGAGGCCCGTCGTACCCGAACCAAGGTACCATGGGGATGTCGAACACGGCCATGGTGCCGCAGCAGCAGGGCATGGGAGGCTACGGCCAGAGCAACGGCATGATGAATCAGCAGCAGTACAACCCAAACATGATGCAGATGACGCCGTACGGGATGCAACAACAGCAGCAGGCGCCTATGAGCGGCGGTGGCTACGGCCAAGGCAACATGGGGCTGGCGGGCCCCGGCCAGATGCTGCAGATCCAGTCGGGCGCCTACGACCCGTATGCTCAGCAGCAAGCGACCAGCAACCCGCAGGATAAGTTTAGTGCCTTTGACGGTCTGTAGTGGGCCATTGCGCTCGCCGTTGAGCTGGCTTTCGTTGCTCGATGGGAACAGACAGCTCGAAATACAGATTGCAAGGAATACAGGATGACAAGGAATCTATGAGTTCTGGGAGAATCGAGGTTGAAGAAGTGTTCAACTTCAACATGAATGCGCTGAGTGCAAGTACGTGTCTCGTGCCAAGACGGAAGTCGCCGGATCCAGAAGGGCCCTCCTCGGATGTGTGACGTGTGCGGCTGATCAGGCTTGATCAGGCTTAATAAGGCTTCTCGAGTGCGTCGCTAGCGTCGTTGTGATCCGTTCGAGTGGTGTTTCGTCGATCTATGGCTCTGACCGACGTCGGTGAAGGGAGCGTAAGTGCGCCGCAAAGAACCGGGCGATGGTGCGAAGAATCCTTGTCCAGTCCGTTTTCCTCAGGTACGGGAAACCCCACTTCCGTCGGAAGCTTTGAACCCCCTTCCAGTGAAGGTGCGGCTGTCTCGTTGCGCGATGTCATCAGCACCTCCAGTGAGATTGTCGGAAATGCTGCGGGCCCGTGCTTATAGCCGAAGGAGGTGCTCCAGGTTCTTGACCTGGTTAAAAGCCGGTCTGGAGGCGATCTTCTCCACGAGTTCTCCTGCGTTAAGCAAAACATTCTCGCTGAAGAGCACATCCTGTAGAGAGCGGAAACCCTGGAGTGTTAGCTCCTCGCAGAGCTGACCAAACGCTCGGTCTCAGATGAGGGGTGTCGATCCCGCTGAATCTGGCGATGGAGCTGAGCGCTGAGGTACCGAGCTGGTCCAGGTCTGTGTTCTGAGCTGCTGTGCGCTGTGCTTGGCCCATTGCGGCATCATTCAGTCGTCGTTGTAGCTTGAACCACAGGTCCCACAGAATCGGTCGACGTCTTTGCGTGTCATCGCGTGACGCTCAGTGACGTGGCAAAACGCATCTTGAAGTTGGGGACTTCAAGCTTGTTAAACACCTCGAAGCAGAAGCACACAACTTGGTTTGCTGTGAACCGCCAACGACTCAATTCTCCGACACGCGATCGTCTGTCAGAATGCTCGCCCGCCGTCTCTTGCGGGCCTCTGCTGCTGTGCAACGGGTGAAGACAGCGTCGCTGCTGCAGAGCCGCAGTCGCAGCCTTCTGGCACCTGCCGTGGCTTCCACGATCGTGCACGAGTCGCCGCACCCGGAGCTGGAGATCCCCCACCAGACTATGTGGGACGTCGTGGAGCGCCAGGCGAGCACTAACGGCGATAACCCAGCCTTCATCTGCGGCCTCACTCACGAGAAGGTTACCTACCGTGAGCTGCGTGATGATGCCAAGAGACTTGCGGTGGCACTAGCACAGGATGGTGTGCGCAAGGGCGACGTAAGTGGTTGGAATGGTGCTCGAGGCGCCTGCTTTCGACCTTCACTAACGGATTCTATTGTATTGCTGTGCTCGTTGAATACTACAGGCTGTCATTGTGCATTCCTTTAACTGCATGGAATACCCCACGACTGTGCTGGGTGCGTCGTCCTAGCCTCTTGGACGCTGCTGTGTTGACTCCTAGCGTCGAGTAGCTGCTGTTGACTTTGCCTGGTGCTATTTGCATTTATGCTTGGGCAGCACTGGCTTCCCTGGGTGCGATCTGCTCGCCGGCCTCCCCCATGTTTACGTCGGAAGAGCTGGCTGTCCAGATTACCGCTGCGGAGGTACGTGCAGCCTATCCGCGACAAACAACGTGATGGTTTGATGGTTTTCGTGTTGATTCGACTTACTGTCTGGTTTGACTGCAGGCCAAGTTTGTCGTCACGCACAAAGAGCTCGAAAACATTGCTCTTGAGGCTGCAGAGATGACTGGCGTTCACAGGCAGCACGTGTACACTATGGGGGGAACGAGTGGAGCAGGAGAGCGCCTCAAGAGCGTCAAGTGAGTCTCCTAGCCGATCCATTGTATATTACGCGAGCGGTGACACACCGCGGCGGCTATGACCACGACTGCGTACTAACACTGGACTTCGCACGTTGTTGACTGTCTTCGCAGCGAATTGGCCAAGAAACACTTTGATTGGTTCGAGTTCGAGACCATCGACCCTTCGTTGAAAGTGCTGCTGCCTTTCTCGAGCGGCACGACGGGGGTTCCGAAAGGCGTGGCTCTGAGTGGACGCAACATGATGGCGAATGTGCTTCAAGTGAACGAGGTGGAGAAGCTGGGTGGTCACTCGCTGGGTCTGCTACCCTTTTTCCACATCTACGGCATGATGCTCCTGAACCTATCCATCTGCCAGGCAGTCCCCAAGGTCATCCTGCCACGATTTGAGCCGGAGTCCTTCTTGAACGCGTTATCCAAGTACAAGGTGAGAAAACGGCTATAAGTTAGCCCTGGGTTAAAGCTGGACATGAGGTGACGTACTAACGATTGTGAGGCAACGCGATGCTGGGATATAGATGCGAGTGGCTCACATTGCGCCTCCGCTCGCGCTCTTCCTAGCGCACCATCCGATGGTGGATGGTTACGATCTCTCAGGGACGGAGTTTCTCGTGTCGAGCGGTGCACCGATGGGAAAAGAAGTAGAAGCACTTGTGAGGAACCGCCTGAAGATTGAGGTGAAGCAACTCTACGGCATGACGGAAGGTTCACCCGCCTTCAACTACACCGAAGACAGCTGTCGCAAGGCGGTGCGTGCATCACCACGAGTGGTTTCTTCCTGTTGTTTTTTAGTTTCTGGTCTCGAGCATAGTCTAACGTTTGTGGAATGATTCTACTTGCTTGATGGCGAGCAGGGTAGCGTGGGTCGCTTGATTCCGAACACAGAGCTGCGGATTAAGTGCACGGACACGGGCATAGATCTGCCTGCAGGTGAACGTGGGGAGTTGCTGTACCGAGGACCACAGATCATGCTCGGATACTCCAACAACCCTGAAGCCAACGCGAGTGTCTTCACTAAGGATGGTTTCCTACGCACGGGCGACATCGGCTACATTGACGAAGACGGTTTCGTGTTCATCGTCGACCGCGTGAAGGAGTTGATCAAGTATAAGGGTCATCAAGTGGCTCCAGCGGAGTTGGAAGATGTACTGAAGAACCATCCGAAGATCCTGGATGCCTGCTGTGTCCGAGGTCAGGACACGTTCGGCCAGGAGGTTCCTAAGGCTTTCGTGGTTCTCAAGGACCCGAGTGATGTCGACAACTTCACGGCGGAAGACGTGATGGATTACGTTGCCTCTAAGGTGGCACCGTACAAGAAGGTGCGCCAGGTGGAGTTCATTGACGCCATTCCCAAGAATCCGTCGGGCAAGATGCTGCGTCGCCAGCTGCAAGTGCGCGAGAACCAGCATCACCACGGTTTGTAAGCCTGTAGCGTGGACAGCGGGGGTCAAGTTTATTGCTGCCAAGAGGAATGAAGCCATGTTGTGTTGTAGTTCGATATCCCACGCGATTGGCTGAAATAAGGGAAATAGCTGAGACTTTCGGGTTTTAGGCCAACGAGAGCTTTGCAACCTTGACCTGCACTTTGTCCAACGCAGAAAGAAAGGCGAAAGCCTGAAGAAGAGAAGCAGAAACAAAATGCTCCAGAGCGCGCCGTCGTCGCAGTCCTTCTCAGAGGCCGAGCTGCTGGACGCGCTTACGGGTCTGGAAGAGGAAGGTCCTGTGCTCGTGCCCACTGAGGAGCTGCACCGAGACGAGCCCAGCGGAGGCTCCAGTGAGCGGGCCACGTCTGTGGATGTCATGCTGGGCGACTCAATGTTCGCGTCGGAGCGAGAGTTCGAGGCGTTCATGCAGTCACTGACGCCGGGAGGAAGCTCCGAAGAGGCAGAACCAATGGATGAATCATTAACAGAGGCTTCGTGCTCGCAGTCTCCGGCGGAAAAATACCCTGGTCTCCAAAACACGCCTCTGGAAACCAAGCCGCAGCCACCGAAGATCAAGCGGAGGAGACGCAAGCAAGAGTTGGACCACCTGCGCGCAGTGGCGGCGGAGCTGGAGAAGAAGCTGAGGGATCTGCGCCAGTCCCCCAGTCTAGAGAAGCCCGGCGCGTATCACTTTTGGCGCCAGGTCTCCACGCAGCTCCTAGCTGAGCGGCAGAAAGCGGTTCGCGAGAACGCCAAGCTGCGTGAGCTCGTGCGCGAGCAGACGAGAGCAGTCAAATCCATCGAGCGCTCGCTGGCCAAGACACCTGATCTGCGCGTACATTGTCCATAGTGGCTCATGGTTCAACCCTGCACCGCGCTTTCAAGGCCTAACTTGCACTGTTCCTCGCTTTGGCTCTGGTATCATGCAGAAAGAAGGGCTTGCCTCGCAATTGGACCAGAAGAAGACAGAGCGCCACCCACCACTCAACAGCTCGAAAAAGCTGTACCAGAGCTTGATCCGCGATTTCCCACCGTCGCGTAACACTGGTGTGGGCGCTCGACTTCTAGAGCAAGCTGACGCGCCGCAGCCAAGTCTCGCGGGCAACCGCAAGGTAAACATGGAGATGCGAACAGACGGCGACTGCGGTCCTCAAATGTCACTTCAAGTGACTGAGAGCAGAATCGTCCCCTTCAGCTTGAAACTCATCGGTGATCAAGCGTGGAATTTTTTGTCTGGTGCGGTCGGGCACAAAGAGTTCAAGATGGTACGTTGCGTTGTGTGTTGTCGTTCTGTTGGCTGGAATGGAGTGTTGTTTTTCGTGTCAAGTGTCAAATATCCTGAGGTTTTGACATTGGTCTTTGTGGTTTCATTTGGTGTGGGCTGTGTCCGAAAGTCTTTTAAAAGGCAAGGCGACGAAATGTACGGCCAGTGCACACTCAACAGTTCGTCAGGCCCCATCGAGCTGCTCGGCAACGTCGCGGTTCAACGATACGTCGAGGCGAACAAGTTGACTTTCATGTGGGAATGCGACGGCGTCTGCATGCAGGAAGAAGCACCGCTCCTGGGGGTTGAGCAAAAAGGATGGTAAGTATTCATCTGCGGGGTAGACATCTAGATATTCTTTGGAGTACTAACTCACTGTTGTTGGTCGCTCACTGTTGCTTGTAGGTGCGTCTTTGAGCCATCAAAGGAAGACCCAAAGAACACAATTTTCCGATCGGGCGTGCGGATGACACCGAGTCTGGCCGAAGAGGCAAACTTGTGCGCTGATTCTGCCAACTCCGTTGGTGTGACGACGGAGAGAATTCTCCAGAACTACGAGCGAACAGTGGTGTACATTTACGATGCGGTGCTAGATTTGATGGCGAACGTAGGCAGCTAGCGACTTTTGCGTGAGTCTGCTGGTCTACGTAATTCAATGTGCATGCCAACCATGTCCCTGCGGTGGATCTACAGAGTATCACTCAAGTCTCACTATCTACGTGTGATGTTGACGCTGTTGAGCTCATAGCAGCATTCGTAAAGATTCATGTGCAGATGCAAAAGCGCGGGTTCAAACCGAAGATCGTAGTAAGTGGGGGGCCATCGTGGGCAAATTATTTGCACACACGTATAGAAGACTGCCACGTTAGTTTGCTCGCAAGCTTCCGGACAGCGAAGTTAACTGCAGTCGCTTCACCTGCTACTCGGTTGGTACCTGGTCGTCTGCGTAGGCTTCTACTCGTTTACCTTGGCACGTCCGGCCACCAACTGCTGCATGAGCACGTTTTCCACAACCGTGTGGATCTTGCCTGCCGCTCTGGCGTAGGCTCCGAAAATCATCTCCGTGAGGATCCCGATTTCCTCTGAGTTGGTGTTCTCTTCCGACACCTCTGGGTCAGTAAGTGGCGATTCCGACTGGTCTCGGAATGTATCTTCCTTTTCCGAGGAGCTCATGGTGGGGGTAAACTGGTTTACCGTTCGAAGGAGACAGCCAACTTCATTCCCAGGGAGACCTTCAATCTTGGTCCTATCAGCACGAAGCGAAGTAAACGTTATAATTTGTTAGCCATGACCACTCAATAACTTTAGGGTCAGCCAACTTGGCCACGTACCAGCCTTTCTCCAGCACCTCGAAGGCGTTCTTGGTGCTTCGCTTGGCCTTGCAGTCTCCACGAGACACCCAATTGATCACCACGCTCTCCGAGTCGGCAGTTTTCTGGAAGACTGCACAGGCATTCAACTCCGCTGCGCGCTCTCCAACAGGAAATGTGAGCGTGGTTGTGGCAAGCAGTCCGTCGCTCCAACATTCCACTTTCTGATAGCACAGCACCGCCCATTGACAGTAAACATGCACAGCTGACAGCTATCAGAATAGGGAGTATGCATCGTATCACTACAAATACTACGAAACAGTAGAGTTCGTGTAATCTGCCACGTACCCTGCTGATGCCTTCGGACTTTGTGAGGTTGCTGGCGTCAGAGAGGAAGCCCCAGATCACGGCTGCGACCGCCTCGAAGGGGAACGGGAACTTCCGCGCGTTCACGGCTTCGATACGGAGAATGTCTCCATGCTGCGATGTGGGGTCGCGCTTGGACTTGACGCGCACACTATGGTGATCCGACTCGATCGTCGCGGCTCCAGACGCGGCCATGACGCGGTCAAGGCGGAGGAACTCTTTCGCAGTACTGGTACGCAGCTCATTAGTAAAGCTGACGGTCGTCAGCTTACGACGGCGACGTGGGGGGTGATTAGTCGTGTCATTCTACGAGGAAATACACACAAAACCACGTTTCCACTGTGACTAACCCGCGCAGCTTAGATCCCCTCAATTACCTCACAGAACAACAGCAAGAGCCTCCCCAGTGCAGAGTTCTTACAGTGAAGATGGAGCGCTTGCGGATCATCTTCTCCAGTGACTTGGAGAACTTGATTTGCTCCTTCAGCTCCTCCTTCAGCTTGGTGTTCTCGCTCACTGACTGCTGGCGTGCCACGGCTTGCTGACGCGCCATCCGCTTCCACATGGAGTCGCCCAGTTTGGCACGGTTGTCCTGCTCAATGCGACGCACCTTGTCCTCCAGTTCATGCACCTTGTCTCTTAGATATAGCAGCTCGAGTTTCTGGCGCTTCTGGTAGCGGTTGGACCCACGGGCATCGCCCAACGCGTCTTCGCTCACCTTGGTCTCAACTTCCGAGGGCAAGTCGATGCCAAAGCTGCTGCAACTCGTCTGTCCGTCGTCTAGCGACTCCTTCTCAGCGTCGTCCGTGTCCCCCTCGCGTCCACCGCCAGCATCTGGGCCATGTTCTTGTAGCGTCTCCCATCCGTCATCGCTGCCAGTACCGTCCTCGCCGGTCAGTAGCTCTTCATGACTGCCAAGAGAGCCCGGGCGAGTGGCTGCGTGGCCCTGTCGGGGACTCTCAGCAGCCAGCTCTGGATTCTCCTCGTGCAGGAAGTCCCGGAAGATGTTGACCACCTGCATGCCAGTCAGCACGCCTTCTTCAGCTTCCTCCATGGCTGCGATGGCGCTCCCAGCGCTGGAGCTGCTCGCGTTCACTGCACAGGGAAGAACTGGCGACAGATTCTTGTGTCGGACCTTGCTCAGTAAAGAACCACGCACTTCTCCATGTTTGCGCTGAAATGAAAATCGCTAATACTTGAAGTAGGGTACATGCATGATCAGGCGGGAATCCCGCTGGAGAAGGGAGAATTTCAAGCGGTCATGCTGAGATGTGTATGGCGTTAAGTAAGTGCATCCCCACACTGCACGCACAACCACCGTCAGAGGCATAGCCGTGATACGGACAGCGGCGGCAGCATGGCCAAAAAGGTGATACTAGTAGCTACTGGCACGAACACCACCGCGAACTTGGAGCAGATGTGTGCATTCACGCTAGTTGTGCAGTAAGCCTATGCCACCTCCTGGAAGAGCCACGGAAAGTGGCAATGTGCTGCCTCCGGTGGCTATGCGGTCGCACAAAGCAGTGGGCTGTTGGGCCAATTCGCAGAGGTGGTGGAGTCTTGCAACTCGAAAGGCAGTTCGTCGCAGACAGTGTGCGCAAGTTGCCCTCAGAATAGTCCCTGGCCTCCACTTGAGTCTATAGCGCCCTGTGAATGTAGTGGTCTTGCTGGATTGAATTGAAAACGTGGGCACGGGCCATATCAAATTGACAAGGCTTATCTATAGAAGATTCGAAGCTCAAATTTACCGTAAAACACTTGTTCTTCCGGACATCACAACTCACCTACAAATCGGGTTAACCTCGAATTACCGAAAATCTTAGAATTCACATCGATTACTTTTGTTTTGTTTGTTTTTACCAAAATGTAGGAAATCCGTCAAACGGACCTCCGAATCGAGATCTGGAGGGGTACCCTGAGAACCCTCCTGCCGCACATTGAAAATCAAACAGAGTCCCCCACTATGCCAAATGAAACCGCCCGCATAATTATTTTTGACGATGAAGGCCCAACCCTGCTAGAACACTATCCACGATGTCGTCTTCTTCACGCAAAGTGTCTTCGACAACAGCTAACTGTGCCAGCTCCTCCACCAAGTTATCTTGGGATTCGTCTTGCTGGCCGTGGTGTTCTCCGTGTTTGAAGCCGCTCTTGATCATTCACATTCCCACCTTGTCCCACACCGTTGTTACCCACTTGGTCGCGTCACTTCTAGATGGAGAGCGAAACTTGAACAGTGTGCAGAAATTCTTTTCTTCGTGTCGCTGGAGCTGAATGGGTAGAAATTCCACCCAGTCAGCTCGCAGTCGCTGCTTCAGAGGCCTAAGCCAAGCAACATCAGCAGGCTGACACGCACCCGTCAGTCCAGGAGGGGCATTCTTCAGGTAGACGTTAAGCTTATGCGCGTAGGCAAAACTTTGTCCGTTCAATGCGACGAAAAGTCGTCCAGCAGCAGAAAAGGCTTCTCTTCACGGCGTTCAGCAAAGTGGAAGTCCAAGAACTCGATCATCCGTCTCTGGTTCCACCATGCGCTAGCGTTACCGTGAATCTCTGCTACGTAGTATGGCGCAAATCCTTGAATCTCTTTCTACACGATCTTACCGAAGTCCTTGTGCTGCTCCATGTTCGCTATAGTCTTCTCTGCAAGCTTGGATGCGGAGGCCTTGTAATGAGCCTCAGACGGCCATTGCATGGCACAAAACCTGTCACAATTTTGGTGGTTATAGCCACTTGTGTCACAACATGACAGTGCTGTAAACATTCAGGAACGTTTGTTTGACTGTCGCATCGGTCGTAATCAGGGATTGGGACGTCAAAGAAGGTGTCTGTACTTCTTTATGCAAGATGATCGTTCCCTAGTCAGAAACTGTCTTAGTGACGACGACGATGTGCCACTATGGGTTAGTGAGAACACCTCAGCCAATCACACACCACGTCTCATAGAAGGTTCTCGGAGAATCTTGGAGCTTCTCTAGAAGCCTTGAAGTTCAAGATTCAAGCTGGTTTCACCTTGCTTTTCCAGCCTGCACTCAAGCGTTCCGTGGCGTTGAGCTCGATCTGGATCCTGGCGTTGGTGGTTACCTACGTACAACAATCCGAAGACCAGGCGCTGACAATGTACTGGCATCAACTCCAAGGGGACAACGTGAGAGCAATGGCTTCACGGGCTCACGATGATGCCGTCTACGCTCCAGCACTGCGTGATACGCTTCACCAGTCTGGATCCAGCGATGACACCGCAAATACCGCATGTAGTGGTGCTTCGCATCCACCACAGACGCAAGCAGGCAGGACGAGCGACGCTCTGTTGTGTGCCTCGTCGCGCGTGCCATCAACTGCTGTCTCTCTTCACACCGATTGTGTCGATGTAGCCTTGAGTCCGCCGAGTCTACGAGCTGCCCATGATGGGAATTCACGTAAATCGCCGACTCGTGCAGCCGCCAGGAGCTTAGCTAACTCTCCCGACTCGCACCGCCAGCAGATAAGTGATTCGGAGGGTAACGCCGCTTGTGCCCCTGTTTCACGCCGACGTCGACGCTCAAGACGCATCGCCAACCAGCAACGACACTGGGGCTGAATCCTGTACACGAACCCATGGGTGTCTAAACCGCTGAACGATCGTCACGTCGAGTGTCTCCTGGAAGCCTTCCCGTTCCCAATCATACTGCAAGACCAATGCTGAGGACGCAGTCCAATGACATACCTAAAGTTCAGTACCAGAACGACAGCGACAGCCCCAGTGAGCCAACCTATGGGACAATGTAGTGGATTTGTGTGTGGACTTAAGTCTTGGCTGTGCGGAAGACTTGATTTGGAAGTTGCGGAGTCTCGCTTCATGTAAAACGTGTGCTTCCTTGCATGCGTCTCCACGTTCTTAATGACATACCACAAGCATAAGAGTGCCGGTGCAGACGGGAAGATAACCTCCATGGAGTTGATCAGCGCGAGGTCTCAATCAGAGATGAGAACAAGCAGTGTTTGAATGAAAAAATTGCCTGTATGCGGCGAGGAGCGGGTAGTGTTTACTCGAAATCTTGCTAAGTCTCATCTGTAATAAACGCCTGACCAACATGCACAGTGTTTTACATTCCTGAGATGAGAGCGATGCTTAAGAGCAGAAGCCCGTTGGTAACACAGGGACGGCCATGCATGTGCGTACGCAAGCAGGACGTCACTGGTGTGGCCAACCGCGCCAAGACGCAAAAGAAGAGGGGCCTTGCCGGAGATCGAATCCGGGACCTCTCGCACCCTAAG
>JAADYK010000812.1:0-13889 GCA_023338225.1 Halophytophthora batemanensis | reverse complement strand
TGCGCGCGGCGTTCACGTCGCGGTCAATCGTCAGGCTGCAGTGCGAGCACGGAATGCCCTTCTCGCTGGTGATGCTGCGGTTGGTTCTCCCACAGCACGAGCAGGCCTTCGCCATGTAGTACTCTTCGCACTGGCACCACGACTTGTCCTCGATTCGCCTAGAGCGAGCCGAGCACTCGTGGTCTTGCGCCGTCGGGAGCCATGGCAGAATGGAGCGCGTTGCATCCCAAACTGGGTGGTCAGGGCTTCTTTGGTATCACAAGTAGCTGATAAACTAGATCCCATCTGCGATTGGCCAATCCTGGCCTTGATGCGGGTGAATAATCGAGGGCGAGGTGCAACAAAATGATGGCGACTCGTGGGAACTCAGTGGTAGATTGGGAACACCCAAGCGGTCAAAGCGACTGGCACCTCCCGCTACGCGGCCACGACCAGCCACCTTCACGCGACCTTCGCGCCACCTCCGCCCTTTTTGCCGGGCGCCCGACAAGGCCGCTGGCCCCGCACGAGGAAAGCAAAGCAAAGCACGGCTCCAAGCACGCCCAGTAGCTGGCCAAGAGAGGAGCTCATCCCGCAGACAAGCACGCCGCCCCCTCGCTGCCGACGCCGCGTACACTGCTGCTGACGCGTACATCTGAGCGCGGAGAACTGGAGAGCTGGCGTGCTCGAGCGCCAGAGCCACTGGGCCGAACCGACCACACGATGAGCCGCGTCCTGCACGTGCCGCTGGGCTCCAGCACCAACGCGATGCTAGAAAACTACACGCTGGGCGATGTGCTCATTTGCAAGGCCAACCGCGGTAAGCTTCTGGAGATCATGCACCTCGTGGAGACGCTGCACGCCGACGTCAATTACCGCAACCAGGTGCGCCTGCCATACGCTTCTTCCCCTTCTTTAGGGGGTCCGAAGCCGCAAATGGGTTCTTCCGCGCTGGTGGAGGCTCTAGTGTGCGCAGGAGCTGACAAAAGTCATGTGCGATGTATCTATCTGTCCGTCTGTGTGTCTACAGGACGGCTGCTCGGCCCTGCACGGCGCTGCGGCGTCCGGACAGCTGGACGTGGTGCAGTGGATGGCAAAGCACCGCAATGTGGACTGGACGGCCACTGACCATGTACGGGGTCGTAGCACGCCGCCATATTCTGCTCTCTTCTGCCTCATAAGGCTGTATGCGCTGTTTTGACCGGTGTGACTGTGCGTGTGGCATATGAATGCAGGAGGACCAGACGGCGCTGCATTACGCTGCTTTCTACGGCCACCTGGAGGTGGTGCAGTTCTTAGTGGAGCATGGCGTGCCCCTGGACGCGCCCGACAAGGTACAGCGAGTGTACCAGGCTGATGTTGCTCTCTCCACGCGAAGTGGCCCCACTGGGGGTGGAAAATACGTGATAGATTCTCATGTGTATGCTTTTGTGCTGCTTGTGACGATGTTTGCGAAGCAGTTCGGGCGGCTGGCGCACTGTTCGGCGGCCATTAACGGCCACTTGGACGTCGTGGCCTATTTGCTGGAGGAGTGCCCGAGTCCTATCGACATCAACGCCGTGGATGAGGTTCGTTTCGTTTACTGGTGTCTCCGTTCATTGTTTTGTGGGGCAAAACAGCGAGTGTCGATGTCTTGTGTTCTGATTGCCGATTGGATATCGCTTTCCTGCGTGCGTTTTGCTTAGTATGGAGGCACGTGTCTTCACTGGGCGTCGTCCAAAGGACGGAAAGAGGTCATCCAGTACCTCTGTATGAAGGGCATCGACATCCACATCACCAGCTACGTACGTCTGCAGCTGATACCGTGATCATCCTTTGTAACGGGAGATGAGGGGTGCGATATACCCGGTGCAAGACTCACATGCGTGCTGTGCTGTTGCTATGGGTTGGAACAGGACAACAAGACGGCGTACCAGATCGCCAAGGACAAGCACAAGCACAAGTGCGTGCAGTTCCTCAAGAGCTGGTACGAGACGTCCCAGGTACGACCACCACGGAACCCCTAGCAGCTCAATACGACCCTTTCCCACCCACTTTGAACGAGCTGCACGCGGACAAGGAGTACTTGTGGCAATCTATTGGCATGACTGCTCACACGGGTTTGTGTCACTCTTGTATTTATGCATAAGCAGAAGTTCGTGCATGCTGCTGAGGAGGGTGACGACGAGGAGATTGCGCGAATCATCGCCGAGATCAATGGCACGTATCCTCTGCGGTACATGCGCGACAAGGTCCGTGTGCTTTCTAGTGACTGCCCTTGTGTCCCTTGCGTATGAATACGTACGTAGCCGACCAGGTTTGTGACTGGAATTGCTTATTGCGCTTCTGTCTCGCAGAACGGCAAGAACGCTATGCACTGGGCGGCAGAATTCGGCCACTTGTCGACGCTGAAGCTCTTGAGCGAGCATTTCGCGGTCTGGACGGATGCCGACAAGGTAAGGAGGGAAGAGAACCATTGCCACGACCGGCAAACCTATTGCGATGCTGATTGTGAATCCTGTGACTGGTTGCTATGTTAGTTTGGCCGCAATGCGTTGCACAGTGCTGCGCTTGGAGGCAACAAAGAGTGCGCGTTCTGGCTGATCCGGAAAGCGCGTGATGCTTCGGAGTTCCTCTCGTTGACGCTGGTACGTGCCAAATACCATATTGTGGGAACCCTTTCGTGTCCGCATGGTAGTAGTGGCTCGAGGTGCTAGAAACGCCAGTGATATGTCGTGCCTATGGCTGACAAGCTGTGGATCTGCTTTGTGGCCTTGTGACCTGTAGACGAACAAGAGTCCGTCGCGTTGTGCGTTCGAAGCTGGCAACAGTTCACTTGCCAATTACCTCCAGGCATGGGAGGAAGGGAACGATGATTATTCTACCAACGACGAGACACCCAGTTCCTCGATGGAGTACGATGGTGGTCGTGCTACTGGCGACGACGACGATAGCTTGCCTCGCAGCAGAAGTACGCTACGTCTTGTGCTTGTTACGTCGCCCCCGTTGGGTCATATTGGAGAGTGAGTCTGTGCATGACTAACCTGGGTTTACTTTCTGCTGCATTACCAGACATTGATACGGTGTACAACTGGCTCAAGTTCTTCAAGATGGACGAGTACACGGAGAATTTCGAGAAGGACGGCTTCGACACGCTTCGTGGCGTGGCCACTATTGACGAGGACGACCTCATCGACATGGACGTGAAGAAGGGTCACCGTCGCGTGGTGCTCTCGCACATTGAAGAGCTGCGCAACCAGTTGGCGCTGCTGGACGAAAATGCGCATGTGGCCGGCCAGGAACCGCATTCGTCTCCCACGGTGAGCATGCTGCCTCAAATCACGAAGCAATCATCCCTCTCCAGCCTGAAGGCGGCTGGTGGAGCGACTGCCGCGGCGGTGACAAGCGCTGAGCCTGCACCACACCGAACAGAGCGCCGAGGGTCGATCACAGCCGCGTCTATGGACGTCTAGGCCGCAGTACATCACCTTCACTCGCTTGGCTTGGCGTTGCATCGGCTTTGCTCATTAATGACGACCCAGACAGCAACGCCGAGAAAAAGTCAGCTCGAGTAAGAGAGCGATGTGGTGGAGAGAAGAAGGACGCAGGGATCCGGAGATGCGATTGGTGACGAGCCACAAGCGATTGGCGACGAGCGACGCTGGAGGGGGCCTCGTAATAGTTCTTCGATATTTTGTGCTGCTGCTTTTCCCTATATTTTTCAGCTTTGACGTTTCCAGCCGTTGTGTTTCGGGTGACCTGGTGTCGAGGATGAATACCATCCACGCTCAAGTCTGGCACGACGAAGCCATTGAGTGGGAGTATCAACGCGTGGACTTGTCGGCGAAGGGACTGCAGCCAGCCATGGTGCAATACGTGTCGGCGAACTTGGTGACGTCGCAGCTGGTCAACCACGAGATCAGAGAGCACCAGAGACCTCAACTCAGCACTCTGCTGCAGAGTCCAGCAGGGTCAATTCGCCAAGAGTTCGCACCTGCCCCGGCCTTTGAACATGCGCTGCTGCATATCTGCCCGAATGCCCTTAGCTGCCATCTCGGTGAGCCATCTAAAAGTCTCATGCAGAACAAAACATCACAGTTGGTCAGTGAGTTGTGACGTGGGAGACGTCCAGGAGTCAGGGTAGGCATATGACGCACCCGACACGCTGCGCCTCGGTCATGGGCAGGGCCTGCCTTTCCGTCGGCCTCTTGTTGACCTCGCGCATTTTCGCGGCTAGAAGGATAGCAGGACGGAATGCGTGAGTGGATGGAGTCGCGTGATAGTCGACATGCCTCAGAGGTTGCGGACAGGAGAAGTGAAACGTACCGAGCTCTTGAGTCTCGGCGTCTTCCTGGGTCTTGCCGAAGTCCGCCGGGTGTGTCTGCGTCGGCTTGAGAGTGATTGAGCTCACTGAGGCACCAAACAAGAGCAGAGAAACGTAAGGACACAGTCCTACACAACCTAGAGCATGGCTACGGCGGACGTACACGTCTTGGGGTTGAGTTGGAAGGGTGTGAGCGCGCTCTCCATCTCGTACTCAGTCTTGAGCTGCTCGCGCCAGATCTGGTTGCGTGCCACCTCATCGATCTTGGACGCCAGAGACTCGCGTTTCTTGTCCGACATGGCAAAGAGTCAGGTGGACAGCCCGGAAGCGAACACTCCGTGTGCTTGCGCAGTGAATACGGAATGGTTGAGCTCGAGTCGACCCTGGCAAGGCCAACGTGAGAGTAAGGCGAAACGAAGAACAAAGGTTGAGCAATGCAAGTAAAGTTTATAGATAGCTGGGCTATAAAAGCAGAGGCTTCGATGGCTCGGACCTGTTCAGCTCGCTGCTGTTACTTCTGTCGATTGAGCTCGCGTCCCGTTCTGGCCGTTGGCGGGAAGCTCCAGGACTCCTCTCAAGGCTGTGTCTGATGATCCGGGTCGGTCTTCAGGTCATGGTCTCCATGGCAGCCTTGATGGCCTTGATGAAGTTGTCGCGCTGCTGCACCTCGTACGAGTTGGTCCGCTCCACCACCTGCCCATTGGTGGCCCGGAACTTGTAGTAAATGGTCACCATGAGCGCATTCTTCTTGAGGCATGTCATGCGCGCCACGTGAGCCAGTGGGTGACACGACTTGACCATGTACACATCGCCCTCGCTCCGTGTCGCGGCCCTGAGTACCACCAAGTGGCTCTCTAAGACTACCAGGCGGCGTGGCTGCATGCTGGGACGGTTCGAGTTCGTCATGACAGCCTTCTTCTTGTAGCACGCGAAGAACGGACAAGTTGCGAAGGGCTGCAACTGTGTGCGACTCACAGACATGCCCTTCCGTAGTTCATGCACGTGGCCCAGAGTCACGTGGTGAAGCGCTGAGGCATTGTGGTCACCAGCCGCACTGAACGACTCGTTGCGAAGGCTTGAGGACGAGGATCCACGACTTCCATCTTCAGGAGGCATTGGCTCTGCGTCTTCATCATCGTCATCGTCATCAATCGTAAAGACCTCATCTTGGAAGGGGTCGTACGAATCGCTACGTCCTCGATCTTGTGCTGGAGAGCCAACAAGTGGAGTCACCGCCCTGGGTGACGCCTTGGGCGATGGCACCATTGATGGAGAGCTGGCGCTCGCTGTAAGAGGCGACGTGGACGAGAACGACAATCGGGTCTTGGTGGTGCCGGCGACGGCCGCGTGCTCAACCTTCTTGAGCATGTCGAGGCTCTCGGATCCGATGTGCGCCAGCGAGGAGCGTAGTCGGTTGAGATTCGAACCCGTTCGATCAGTTGGACTTGAACTGTCGCTTACCTCGACTTCTCCATTTGGATTCCCTGGGCCACCAGTGCTGTTAACTCTTTGAGATCGGGTGCCCAAGCTTCCCATTTGGATCACCGCACTCGAGAGCTCTGCCGTGGTGGCCACCGATTTCTTGAGGAACCATTTGGTTCCGTCCACCGTGGGGCTCAAAAGTGTCTTGCTACTGCTCTTCAGCGCGCCCGTGAAGCTCGAGTAGTACGAGCTGGAACCTGTGCGCTTACTGCTGTTGGCAGCCGATGCAGTAGGAGAAGCTGGGGTTCCCGTCGAGGGAAAATGACCCACAGTAGGGAGTACAGTTGGTGACGCGGCTGGCGACTCACTCTCACCCTCCATCTCCGCAGATACTGCCACGCTTGGACTTATACTTGCAGCCACTTCAGCAGCAGTTCCATGATCTTCTTGAGTTGAGACCGACTCTAGACCGGAGGCTGGGTAGGTATCTGCGTTGGTGTTGCCGTACAAGGCGTTCATACTGCGATCGTGTTGACAGAGCTGGCAGTGTGGGGCATCATGGTCCACCAGATCGGCGACTGTGAAGTCATGTGCACGGAAGAGGTGACCGTGGGCCGCAGCATAGCCTCCACCTAGCACGCTCACACGTGAGAACCCACGCTGCACGAGAAACAGGACCGCTGCACTCACCCGGGCCTGGTCCTTGGAGTGTGCCTCTAGGAACGACTCGCTTAGCGAGAATGGCGAGACCGTCGTGGAGCTCCCGCTGCTGTCGCCGGCAGTCTGACGCTCTTGAAAGACACGCAGATCCTCGGCAATGTGAGCATACCCGTGGCCCATGACGCACAGGTGAACCTCAGTATTGCTCAGAGGGCCTAGCGTCGCGAGCACCATATCGAGTACACCTGGGTCCGTGACAGCGTCCGGATCAAAGTGGAAAGCTGTAGGAATTTGACCACAGTGCGTCTCCTCCTCGGAACGGCAGTCGATCACGAAGTACCGGATAGCAGCAGCGCCAGTCGGTGACTCGGGAGCAGGTCGACCCTGGAAGCTCCCGAAGACCAGTGGGACGATCTCGTCCACCGCCAGCGTCATAGAGATTGCAGACACAGCTAGTGCTTGCATGTGCAGGTAGAAGAGCTGCTGTGCTGTCGGAGGCGCCGGCGAGGATGTCGAGGACGTAGTACTGGACGACGAAGGTGAAAGTGGCGAGTATGCCATGGGACTCAGCGGTCCTTTCGTAAACAGCTTCACTGGCATGTCGACCATCATCAGGTACGACAAGTCCATGACTCCTTGAGTCGACGCTGAAAGCAGCGAGTAGACTCCAGAGCTGCTGCTTGAGTTCGTAGGTGCTTCAGTCGACTCTACCGTCGAATTCGAGATGGTTAGTTTCACGTCGGAGCCCGCACACCCACTGTTTGGTTCACTTCCCACAACTCCAGCGCGACGAAGCTTTTGCCAGAAGCTCGGTGGTGTCGTGTCCATGAGTTTCCGAACACCCTGCACGAAGCTGGCCTCGGTTTTGACATCTGTTGTGGCGTGGGGGTTGCTTCCGCTTCGAAGCAGTACCTCAACGAGTGCTGATGCCATACAGTGGCGCAATTGCTCACCTTCCATTCGCAGGAGCTTCTTCTCGGCGCATATAATGGCGTAGATTGTTACGAAGCACGTCACCGTGAGGGGCGCTGGAGTCTCGCTGCTGGTCAACGAGAAGGCCTCCAAGACCAGACTGAGGTCCCAGATCTTGAGTAGAAAGTCAAACCCCGCGGCATCTCCCATGATGCTGTCCCCTTCAAAGAACGAGGCAAGCCACGAGCCTGGGATGGCGCCACTGCCTTCTGTTCCAGAAGAAGTGCCGAATTCATCTGGAGGAGCGTTGTTCCATGTGTGGAAGTGCCGATCCAAGTGAAAAGCGACGCGAGGTGAATGATAAAGCAGCAACCGCTTCAGCAGTAGACGACGCCCCGAGGCAGCAGACGGGAGCGAGACTTTCTGTGCGAGATGCGGCAAGAAACGGCGGCATGCGGCTGCCAGTGTTTCCACGAGATCAGGACGCAGGGGATCACTGCCGCTAGCCACCAGTACCGGCGCGAAGGTGAGCGCCAGACCTGAGCTGTAGTCGATTCCCAAGTGGTGGCACAGGTGTGTCAGTAGCGTTTCGGCCCCGTCGATAAATAGAAGGTGCGTGCCACGCATCGTGTCTCCAACTGATCGAAGTACATGCGCGTGAGCAGCACTCGAGAAGACACGAGCGCACAGTGCTTCGACTTCTTTGCGGAGCAGCATCTGACTTGGCAGAGTCCGAGGTGTCGTTTGAACCGCGTACATGGAGGCAGCGTCTTGTGCCTCTGGCTGAATGGAGGGTACAGTACGATGTACAACGGTCGTGTGAACACAAGTGGAAGGAACAGCGATACTAGCTGAACGTCAAAGACGCAGACTGCGTCATCAGAGTGTAGCTCGTTGGCGTACCTGGACGGCGTGCTTCCATAGTGCGAGGCGAGATCCAGCGGGAACAACTTCGGTCTTGAGGTACTGCAGTCGCTCTGCTGCCGCATCTAAAGTGAAGCAGTAAGCGCAGCAAGGAGTCCAATCCACAGACGCAGATAAGTCAGACACAGCGGAAACAAAGAGAAGATTGGAAACGACACCGGTGGTGCTCACTCGTACCAATTTGCTGCGCTTTCCAGTGCGCACTGCACTGGCTTTTGATCTGCAAGGACGAGTTGCTGTTCTCGCGAGAGCCCGAAGCCTTGTGGGCGTGTCTGCTGGCGTTCTGCACGATCTTTTCCAGGTCATCGTCATCATCGTCCAACGAAATACCGCCAATCCCAATAGAAACATTGCCACTGCTGGCCACGACAGGCTGCGAGAGAGCAGCTATCGAGACAGTAGGCGTTGGGAGCAGTGACGAATGCTCGGCTTCTCCTGTTGGAGTATCCATAAGGAAGTCCAGCACTTCAGATCGCTCTTGGGTTCCGAGAGAACCCACTGCTGGCGCCGGGTTTCGCTGCGGAGATCCCTCATCGAGCCACGACAAAAACTCATCCTGTTCGCGGCTTCCGATCTGGTGCCAGCCCACAGATTTGGACGTCGAACTCGACTTGGCCTTGAGACTCCCTGTTCCTCCGGAAGCATCACACGCGGTGTTGTTCGCGTCGTACGTTAGCGACGGTGGCAATTGCGTGTCCTCCTTCAAGTCGCCGAAGATATCGTCAAAGTCTGTCGACGCCATGTCCGCAGGTTCACTTTAACTGCGATGCTTGACCCCCCACTCGGCGACCAGCTGCCCGGGCGAGGCCTCGGTTACGACGACAGTCTGGACACCCACTCGCTTGCTTGCTCGCTCGGACTTGGCACAATGCTAGGCTTTGAGGCTGGCTTCCCACGTTCTCAAGGACTCGCTTCTTGTCTGTTCCCTATTTTTGTGCCGTCGTCCTCGGGCACGACAGACAGGTGTAAAGAGAGGAGGGGTGGCACGAAAGCAGCCAAACCGCCCAACGGCCATACTCGCGCGAGTTTCCAACGGTTCAAGCAAGGCTCACCAGCTTGGGTTGTTGCAACAAGATCACTTCTGACGGCAGGAGGGAGCATTCCACAATGTCGTGCGGATCCTCCATACGTTCAGCAGGAAGTCATTAGAACGGGCGACGCCCAAGAGGCAAAATCTGTAGAAGCCCCCAGAGTCAACGCAGCGTTCGACGAATGAAGGCAGGGAAGGTTCGTACCGTGCTTCTGGCTTGCTTTCGCTGATCTCTCTTCTCTGGTCAACTTCGCGACCCACTCAAGGCTGCGTGGCGTCGGTCGCTGATTCTAGGATCTCCTTGCAAATTATATATTTCTCTCATCTCCCTCGGGAAACATCGAGTTGTCTCCTCACTGCGTTCTCATCAGACGACATCGGCAGGAAGGGCCACGGGGGGAGCGGCGTTCATGGCAGCCGCCGCGAACGACTGGTTGTAGATGGCCACCTCGCGCTGATGCAGATACGAATGGCGGATGGCAATGAGCCACATGATAGCGAGCATGATGGCCTGGAAAATGTTGGCCGACACAATGTCCTCCTTGGTGGGCTGACTGGCGCCGTACGGATACTGCATGGTGCGTTCCGAGGTGGGGAAGTCAGCTTGTGAGATCTTGACCGTCGTGTAGATTTGCTCCACCATTGTGAGCAGCGCCAGCCACACTACGCCACGGCAGTAGAAGCGAATGGGGCGAATGTCTGTGTCGTGCGCCGCCTTGAAGCCCACGCAGCCCACGTACACTCCAAAGGCGTGCACCAGGAGCTCCAGTCCGCCGACTAGCGGGTCCGGTGTGTAGTACTGCGGGTAGTCGTCGTAGCGATTCATCATGGGTCGATCTTCTTCCGTGCCACTCGTGGTACCATTCTCGCCAGCTTCTTCTTGGCTGCGGCCCTGTTGCTGGTCGTTTGCCAGCAGCGCGAATTGGCCCATGACCTTCATAGTGTAAATGATTAACAGGAAGGAGCTCCAGAGCTTCACACGGCGCGCGCAATTGCCTAGAGGAGAGTCCAGCATCAGTGGATCCACACGGCGGGCCGAGTCGGATGGGAAGACAGCAGAAGACACCGTCTCGTTGATTGTCACCACAGCGATACCAGATCCGTCCTCGCCACGGTTTCCGCTGCCACTGCCATTAGCATTGGACGTCGCCTCAGCGCTGAGTCCCTCCGGGTCGGGCGTGGGTGCCATGCGCACGAAAAGGTGGATAGTGTGACCGTCTTCCACCTTGTAGGAGCTCAGACACTGGTCGTCCTCCAGCACGCGGCCGCGGTAGATGAGACGCTGCGAGGTCACAGGCACCTCCGTGCTCTCCAACACCTTCTTCTTCATAAGCGCAACTGTCCAGTCCAGGCGACACGGGATGGTGAAGAACTTGCCGTTTAGGTCCAGGATGCGCACCTGGATCATGCCGGCTTCCAGCTCCTCAGGTTTGTCTTCCGTCTCGCTTTCGTCTGCTGCTGCGTCAACAGCTTGCTGGCCATCGGCTGCAGACGTGACCTTCGTCTCCACATCTTCGTTGCTCTCTGGAGTGGCTACCTTGGCCACCTCGTTGACTTTTGCGGCCTGTGCTTCTTCATCGGTGTTGTCCGCTTGCTGGCGATGGAGCTGCGGCTGCTGCTTTTCTTCGTCGCCCTGGTCGTCTCCGCCCTCCGCCACCTGCTCGCTCGCCTCGCTATCGCTGCGCATGAGTGCCGAGCGGCTGTTGGACCGCCCGGACGAAGCTGGCAGTGCAGCATCCGACTGCTGCTCGTCCGCCACGTTGTCTTCGCGCGGACTGCGGCCGTCGTCGTCCTCGTTCTCCGCCGGCAGCGCCTCGTACCGCCGTCCGCGACGTCCATTGTCGCCTCCAGCCATAGGTGAAGGGCCTAGGAACCGCCCCATGGCGCTCTGCGTCTCTACAGACCTCTGCGTGTGCGTCCGTGTGCGGGCGTCAAGCGGAGCCTCCACGGAAGGGAGGGAGGGAGTCGCTGCGTCGCTGCGTGCCGGCTTGTGGCTTTGCTGCTGCTGCTTCACCAGGAGCGATAGAAATGGAGAAGACGCCAGTGCGGAAAGCGCCTGACTTGGTGCACTCGCATTGGTGGAAAAGGAGTCGCGGGGATGCAGTTTCCGCCAATCCAAATGCATCAAGCCGAAAATCCATGCCGCGTGCCAGTCTGTCAGGAAGCCAAGCGCTTTGTCTTCCACTATTGCTACCAGACCTCGCAGCCTCCACGGACTGCGTGAGGTCTGCTGGCAGGCACCCCTCCGTGCTGCCTGCTGCCTGCTACTCGCTATTTGCTACCTAGTGCCTGCTACTCGCTATCTGCTACCTAGTGCCTGCTACATCTCGCGGCTCAGGATCGTGTGCAGACGGTAAAGCGCCTCGGCTGCGGTGGGACGCTCCTTCGGGTCCAGCGACACACACGCCTGGCCCAGCGCCACCACGGACTCGAGCGCACCCGGAGAGAACTGGACTTGCAGCTCGCCCAGCGCCACTTGCTGCAGCACAAAGGTCTCGGGCATCTTCTTGTCGTCGCTTGCACTATCCCGTTCTTCTGAATACGGCAGCGTGTGCAGGTCCAGCTCGCACAGGATGACGCCAAAGGAGAACATGTCAGCCTTGTCGTCGTACTTCTCGCCCAGCATCACTTCCGGCGCCATCCACAGCGACGTGCCCACGCCAGCCGTCATGGTGCCTCTCACGCGCTCTCTCGACGTGCCAAAGTCTGTCAACTTAGCCTCCAGTCTCGAACTCAGTAGCACGTTCCTCGATTTGAGGTCACGGTGCAGAACGGGAGGCGTCAGCGAGTGGAGGTACGTCAGCGCGTCGGCCGCGTGCAACGCGATGGTCACCTTCGTGCGGTCGAAGCCCACGGGGTGGTTCTGCTTCAAATACTTGTCCAGCAACTCCCTCAGATCGCCGCCCTCCATGAACTCGGACACGACGCAGAGATCGGTGAGCGCGTCCCAGGCCACCCCCACGAATGTCACGATGCGCGGGTGGTCGAGGCCAGCCATGAGCTTCACCTCGGCGAGGAAGGCGTTGAGGTGCTTCACGTTCTTGCGGAACTCGGGCAGAAGCATCTTGATGGCCACATGCTGGTGGTTGAAGAGTCCGTCATACACTTCGCCGTAACCTCCGCGACTGATTAGACCCCAGACCAGCACTTTCTCGCGTGGGATCCTGGCGGTGGCGATGACTTCGTCTTCCCACAGTCCACGAAGACTTTGCGGCCCAGACGCTCTTGCAGAATGGGAAAAGATCGTGCTGTCCGTGTCTGAGAACTTTTGCTCGTCAACTGGAGTGAGCTGCGCAGCGTAGTCGTAGTCGACAGCATTGGGAGAATTCTCCCGCGCTAGCGTCCTCATTGACACGGGAGTATCTCGCTTGGCACGCCGCCGTTGATACCAGCAGAATGCAACGAGCAGAACCACCAGCACGAACGCCCCGACGGCTATGCCGATAATTCCGCCGGTACTGATACCTGTCGTGCCGAAATCCCCTGTGGTAGTGTTACTGCCGCTTGTAGCCGAGTCACTAGCGTCTCCGTCGTCGTCGTCTCCTTCGTCATGGCTCGACTCGCTTCGAATACTCGCCGCCGAGCTGGTATCCATGATGCTGGAGCTAATGCTCGCGTCGTAGTTGGAGTAGAATCGAAACCAGCGCGTAGAGGTGTCCTGGATACACTCGTCGTTCGAGATGCTGGCGCTGTCGAGGAAATAGGAAGCCGTGGCCTGTCCGCCACAGGCGTCGCCACTGTAGTACGCGATACTGGCGGAGCCGTTCTCAAAGACGCTCGCAATGACGGACTGGCTGCCACTTGTCGACGCGGGTTTGCAACTTCCGGAGGCTGGGAAGACATTGGCCTCGTAGAGCTCTTCGCAGCTCGCGTTGCGGTAGTACTCCACCAAGAGGTACGTGAAGTCGCCGAAGAAGTCAGTGGCGAGCGCGGTGAACTCTGGGAGCGACACGTTGCAGGTCACGTCCACATAGTAGGTCTCATTGCCGTACTCAGCCTCGCTGCAGGACGAGTTGGCGTTGCAGCTCGACACGTTGTTCATGTGCAGCACATCGGGCGTGCTGGAGCACTTGGCGTCCGAGAAGACGCCCCAAGCCGCCATGGGCGCGGCAGCCGCGACGGTCGCCACCGCGAGCGCGAATATCGCCACCCCGGCCGCGAATACGGACCTCAAGGCCATCCTCCGCGCCAAATGAGGCCGGCGGAGCGGATGGAGGAATGCGAAGCAGCGGCCGAGGGCGCCTTGGACTTGCCGCGGTGCTTGGCGGCTGCATGCTGTCGCACTGGGTGAGTCCCACAACGACCAGCACTTCAAGCTACTGTTGGGAGATATCCCAGAGCCCACATCTGCCAACACGGGGTCAGTACTAACTGCGGGAGGTATTCGAGACGTGAGCCGTGAATTAGTATGAGGCTCGAGGAGAAAGCGCATCAGCTGTGGAAGGGTATAAATTGGTGGCTTTGCATCCATAACCCCTCCGCGTCCAGAGCCAGATGCGGGTCGCGAGCTTCGTCGTGCTTCCCAAGACCAGCGCGTAAAGACCAAGGCGATCGACCCCAGACTCCTGGCAGATCGACTTCCAAGACGCAGGCCTGCCACATGCTCTGCGTCAGCAGCACTGCATGCGGTAGCGCGAAAGAAGCCCGGTCGCGGCTATA
>JAADYK010000811.1:0-13891 GCA_023338225.1 Halophytophthora batemanensis | reverse complement strand
GTGCCCGGAGACGCCTACTCCGCGGTGTCAGGTGCGCGTGAGCTTGCTCACACACATCGACCCGAAACAGAAAACGGTATGTCTTCTAGGGCCAGGACGGTATTTGGGTATCTCATGGTAGCTTAGGGATATATCGAGGCGGTTTATCCGACGCACGTCGCAGACTGAGGCAGCACACGACTTCATGAACACCAGCACCTCCAAGTTGACGCTCCACTGCGCCAACTACAAACGTTCATATGGATGTCCTTACCTCCTCTCAACCCCTTCGCTGTGATGATATAGCATGGCTGGTCTCTTTGTCCCACTCGAAATATCCTCGTCGCAGCAACTTCATCTGTCTGAACCAGGACGCCGCGCCACCGTCGAGCCACTTGGACCCTTCAGGACAGCCCACTTCTCCTCACAATGGCGCTCCGAATGGGTCGAACCCGGCAACCGGGAACTTGAAGTCTCCGCGGAAGTTGAAGCGCACGCGCATCTGTGGCTTCTTCTGCGACGAGTACATGGACGCCACAGGCAGCAGACAATACGCCGGATTGAGCACCTCAATCCCCTCACAGCTACGATGGCTAGAGTCATCTCCAGCCACGGCAGTTGGATGAGAGGAAACCTTGCTCGCGGCACGCGCCGTGGGCAGTGCAAGGTCGCCGTTCAGATAGAAGCGCAGTTGCGGTACAGCATGGTCCTGGTCGATGGTGCAGCCCACGACGTCTCCCGCACGGAAGGTTGGTCCGCCTGATGTAGATGTCCCATTGGAGTGCAGCATTCCCATGTCTAGACCACCGTCAGCTTGCCACGTCACGCCAAAGCTACGGCCGTCTGTGCCCGGCGTGATACCGGGGATTACACATGCAGACGACTCGTTACTTCCGTCGTCGCCGTTGTTCGGTAAGTCACGATGGGAAGGTAGCGTGCTGGAGCCTCTGGCGAAGGTACTGGCCAGATCCACCTCTCGTGGCACTTCCCAACCTAGCAACAGACTCTCTCCATCGCCACCGAAGAGCTCGACGGTCACCTCGAACATCCATTTGCCAGACTCGCCCTGGCGACGTTCTTTCGTAGCACACACCGTGCAGTAACGGTGAGAAGCCTCGAGCTGTAGCACGCAGTCCTCAGCCGAGAAACTCACATCACGCTCGAGGGTGGAGCTGTCCATTTTGACGCATGAGAAGTCTCGTCGTCGTGCCAATTCGTGCTCCAGCACGTCCGGAAAATCCGTGAGTGCTGGGATAAAGTGCTGGAACTCGGCATCCATCAGCACGCTGGAGCTGCCGTCTCCATTGTCATCGCTGGCACTCACGTCTACTTGGTTCCCATGCAGTGGCTGTGTCCAATCGACACGTTTGCTGGGCGATTGCTGCTTGGTCTCCAGAGAGTAGCGCTTGGCTGCACTCAGACGATCGTTAGTGAGCCCAGCGAGGAAGCGGCCGAATTCCACTTGCCGTGTATACAGCTCACGAGCGACCAGGTCTTGGTGCAAAAAATCCCGTTCGTAGCTCTCCACCTCACGCAAGTCCGTAGTGGGGGCTTGCTTGAGGATGGCTAGCACCGTCGTGTCAGCAATCATCTTGCTGGTGAGTTCGCGTCGCAGTGCGAACTGCGGCAGCTTCTCGGGTTCGCCAAGATACCGCACCAGCGCTCGACGCAGCAACTCGGCGTCCAGGTCTTCGGCGAGGATCAAGAGACGCAAGAGATACTCGCTCGTGCCGAAAATCCGCTCTACTTGCAGTGACGATGCCATGGTGACTCGCTCGAGATCGTGCCAACCGCTGCTCTCGCACTTCTTCTGCAACGCTGCCACGTCACGCTGCATAGTCTTGGTCTTCTCACTTAGCGCTGCCTTGTGCTCCGCGTATTTGGCGTTGATTTTGGCTTTCTCGTGGTTCAGTAATGCTGCGTGCATCTGCCGAATGTGCTGTAGATCGTCCTCAAGCGCGCGCTCCAACTGCTGCTTGATGGCGTCAATTTCCTCAAGTCGCAACTTTTCAAGCCGTGCGGCTTGCTTGTGATGTAGTGCCTCAAAGATGGCACGCAGTTGTTTGGCCGAGTCCTGCTTGATACGATTAGCCTCTGCCTGCTGCTGGCGTTGTAGTGATAGTCGCTCCACGATATGTGGGTCCTTGGCAAAGAGAACGAGGCGGTCGAAGATAGGCTGCTCCAGGTGGTTGAACACCGCGCAGTTGTCATACCGGGGTGCCACGTCCGTGAGCTGCAGCCTTTCCTTCGGTGTATTTGGTGCAAGCAGCGTGAAGGCTTGGTGTGGTGGTGTGAGCACGTCCATTTGGCGGTGGAACAGATCGTCGATGCCCTTGCAGCATCGCCGTAGCTCTGCTTTTGACACCGAGCGCGTGTACTGCAGTCGTAAAAGCAACAGTGCACAAGCGTGAGAGGCTACAATCGTGTCGAGAGCTTCGTTGAGTGTCCATCTGGCCTACCTTTGGGAAGTTCCTGCCCGAAATTTCGATCTTCAGCATCTCGGAAGCTTCTTGCTGGAACTTGTCGCTCTCGTACATCATCTGGAAGAGCTGCGTTTCACATGATGTACGCGTGCTCTCCAGCAACGCCTGGTACTCTGGCAATATGACTGTGGACGCGTCACTAGCGTGCAGCGAATCCTTCCCGACACTGACGGCCTTGAGGTAGAGCACAAAGAGTGCCTGGAACTCGGGCGTCTGCAGCTTGATCAAGCGCGTCTCCAGGTCTTGTGGGCTCCTCGTGACACCTAACTCGCGCTGGAACTTGGCAGAGAGGTCCTTCACGTGCATCTCTGGGTGGAAACACCGGTGGCGCACGAGCAGCAGGTCTTGTGCCACACTAACAAAGTCGCTTGTGTCGAAGAGCTCCTCAGTGTCGCTGTTGTCGTCCTCGGAATCCGAATCGGAGTCACTGGCACCATCGTCCGTGTCGTAGAAGATCGCCGCAGGCGGGAAGGACGCAACTGGCGGTGCAAGACTTGGTCGGGACTGCATGCTTTCGCTTGGTCGGGACTGCATGCTTTCGCTTGCTCGAAGTTCCGCCATGGCTCTAATGCGCAGAAAGCGACAATCGAAGCGTCGGTCCCGAGCTTGGAGCCGTTTCTCGCTCGAAAGACGCCTCTCTTTCTTGTTCACTCCACAAAGCACTTACAATGGCTCGGATTGATGCGTGAAGCATGACACTATGGGGCCTCCAAAGCCCACAGAGACCACTATCGAGCCTCAAGTTGTGTCACCATCAACCACAAGCCTCGCATATTGATTGAATGGCTCAATCCAGTTCTGCCCTAGCTTGTGTGGAAGACCAACGACGACGAGGTTCAATCTCCGGGATCGTCTGTAAGCGCTCCCATCCGTTTCCAGGTCGGTTCGTGGGGCTATTTCTGCGACTGCAGGCTTCCCAGCTCCACTTGTCTCCATCCACAGAACGTCCAAGCGGATTCAGCCCGACGGTGCCAAAGCTGGCATCGACACCCGCTGCACAGCTTCACGAGCTCTAGTTTCGACCAACTTGAGCGGCTAGACAAAGCCAATCGAAGCGAACCATGAGTCAAGAGGAAGTGGAGGTCTTCTCCAAGGAGACCTTCCTCACGTCGCTCAACCGGATCTCCAACTCGGCAGGCAGCGGGAATGCGGTCAACCCCAGTACCATCGTCGTGGAGGAGCCACCAGCGTAGGCATTCTTTCCTCTGTAACCTCCATCTTCCTGAGTTTTGACGCACTCTTGCACTTCACGCAGCATCAACTGACGCTTGCTGGTGACGCGGGCGCTCTGTTTGGACTACGTGGGGAGCAGCATGGCGATGGTTCGAGAGAAGCACGCGCAGCTTCATGACGTGGTGGGCTCGTTGTCCGAGAAGGTACGACACGACGGTGGGGTCCACTGTTGGTGCATGGTGTAGTTCCTTACATCAGTGGTGCGTGTTTGCTCTTCTGTGCCTCGCTTGGCGTTGCTGGCTGTAGATCAGTGCTGTGTTGGGACGACAGGAGCGAGACTTCTTGGCGGCCTACCGCGCACACATGTACAACGTGCAGAAGGAGCTACACGAGATGCGCGAGAAGATCCACCGCAACGAGACCGTGGAGAACAAGACAGAGAAGATCAAGAAGATCGAGGATGAGCGCGACTGGTACCGCAAGGAGGCCCTGCGGCTGGATGCCTTCACAACCACTATGACCAAGGACCTCAAGTACATGAAGGAGAACCTCGAGGCCATCGAAGAGGACCGCAATTGGCTCGAGAAGCAGCTCAAAGCCTGCAAAAAGCAGAACAAGCTACTGCGCGCCGAGTTGGACGTTCGGCTTGCTGCACCGCAGGCAAACAACATCGAGCAGGGTGCTGTATTACCGTCCTTTGACCCGCAGAGCAAGACCAGCACACCCAAACACACACGACACCGCAGTTCGCAGGATGGCTCTAGCAGCGCCACACCAGCAGCAGAGGCTTCAGCAGCCAGCGGTCTGCCCCAACTCAGCTTAGAGGCGACGCAACAGCAGACGCTTGCGGAGGAGCGCGAGGACAAGTTCAAGAAGCAGGTCCGCAGTTTGAAGCGTGAACTTCACCACAAGACACACGAACTCGTGCAGATGAAGCGGCAACAGCGGTTGCTGGCGCGGGATGGAGACGCCGGCCGGTCCCAGCTCGAGTCTTTCTTCCTGCAGTGCGTGGACGCCGTGAAGGAGGACGTGGCACGGAGGCGCAACAACTGCGCCCCCGCAGCGCTGTCAGACGCCAAGCGAGCGCCTGCAGTCGTGCCGCGTCTACGTGCCTTGCCCCCTTCAGACAAGATGCGAGGACATCACTTTGAAGTGGAGCTGGAGGACTTTACCTCGGCTGACCGCGTTCGACTGATTGAACGGCTTTTGGCGCACGATGAAGTACTTACAGTGTTGTACGCGCACCTGTTCCCTGTGCAACGGCCCGCGACAGTCGGAGGTGGAGATCCGCTGGGCTCGAATCGCAGCCCTCAGATCTCTGGCAGGAGTCCACAGCTTTCGAGTCGTAGTACTGGAGTCCCACAGACGCTACAGAACTCAGCAAGTCTCCCGGACGCCACTAGTTCCTTCGTGACGCTCGAGGCTGCACAAACAAACGGCAATACAGAGGGAGAAGGCGAAGCGAGACCTACGACGCCTGTGGGTAGCGGTGCTGCGGCCGTCTCGGCAGCTCGAGGCTCCACTTTGTCACTCGATCTCTTCACCAAGGAGTACCTCAAGGCAGCGTACGTGGCTAGATGTCTGTGCTTCTTGCGTGGGGTTTGTCGTTGTCAGGCACTCAAAAGAGGAATCAGAGTCTCACTCGCTCTTGTGTGCTTGTTGTACTGTCCAGCAAGCCAGCGTTTGACTCCTAGACTTGCTTTCACTGACCAGCAGCTCTCCGGAATGCATATTGTCGACAACTTCAGTCTCCGTTTTCATCTCTTTCTTTCACGCGCGCTCTCTTCATCACATGCTCTCTATTCTCCTGCATACACCCTCTCCAACGGTGCGACTGAGGGCTCTCGCTATCCACTACTAGTCAACATCTCGCTCAGTTCTGCCCACGCAACACAACCTGCGAGAACGTGCTGTCGTCGCAAGCCGAGAGCTCGTCGAACGTGCCCTGTTCCACGACGCGACCGTCCGAGATGACGGCAATACGATCCGCGCTCTTGATGGTGGACAGGCGGTGCGCCACGAGGATGACGGTCCGGCCCTGTTTGGCCCGGTCCACGGCATCCTGCACGAGCTGCTCGCTTTCCGGGTCCAACGCTGAAGTAGCTTCGTCCAGAATGAGGATCTTGGGCTTCTTGACGAGTGCGCGAGCAATAGCCACGCGCTGCTTCTGGCCGCCTGAAAGCGCCTGACCGCGCTCACCCACGATCGTGTCGTAGCCCTGAGGGAAGGATTGGATGAAGTCGTGTGCGTTGGCCGTCTTAGCCGCGTGGATTACGTCCTCGAGCGTCGCTTCCTGGCCTTCCGAGCAGCCGTACGCGATGTTGTCCCGGATGGAGCACGCGAAAAGTGGTGGCTCCTGTGGCACAGCGCCCATGAGGCCACGCAGCTCTGCCGGGTTCAGCTTGGCCACGTCCACCCCGTCCAGCAAGATCTGACCGCTGCAGCCTTCAGCGTTCAACTCGTAGAAACGTGCAAGTAGCGCTGTAATGGAGGACTTGCCACAGCCGCTAGGACCCACAAGTGCCAGCGTCTCGTTAGGCAGCACTTCCAGGTTCAAATCGCGGAAGATGGTCGAGTCCGTACGTGTCGGGTAGCTGAACACCACGTCTTTGAACTCGATGTGGCCTTTGAACGGCGTCGGGAGACTCGCCCAGCCTTCTACCGGCACGTGAACCTTGGGCTGACGGCCCAGCAACTCAAACACGCGCGAGGATGCACCCAGTCCCTTCATCATCTCGGCGTAGAAAGATGACATGCCCGCGAAACCAAAGCCCACGTAGAGTGTGTAAAGCAGAAAGGAGGTGAGCTCTCCGCTGGTAAGAGTACCATCCACCACCATCTGCCCGCCATAGCCCAGCACAGCCAGCATACTCATCTTGACCCCCAGATCCACGACGCCAAAGAAGCTGGCGCTGGCCAGAGAGCGTTTACGTGCCAAGGCCAGCACTTCATCCACCTTGTTGCGGTGCATCTCGACCTCCTGCGGCTCCTTGGCGAACCAACGCACCACGCGAATGTTGCCCAGCTTCTCCTCGGCCACCTCAGTGGCCTGACTCAGCTTGGTCTGCACCTGTGTAGTCAATTGCTTCACATAGCGACCGTAGCTCACCGCGCCGATGGCTAGAGGTGGCACCACACCCAGCATGACCATGGCCAGCTGAGGACACGTCCAGAAGAGCATGGAGATACTGCCCACCGCCTGGCCGGAACTGCGTAACCCAGCGGCCACATTGTCGCTCAAAACCTTGCCGATGAGCGTCGTGTCGGCGCTCAGACGGTTCAGTAGTTCGCCTGTGCGTGACGCGTCGAAGAACCCCATTTCTTGGCGAAGTACTGACGCGTACGTGTCCTGTCGGAGGCGGTTCGTGATGCGCTCGCCGATCATGTTGCTCGTGTCCACGCGTATCACGTTGGCTATGGCACCCGTAGCAAAGAGCCCACCCAGCGCTGTCACCACATACGGGAGAGGCATGCCGCTGGCTGTGCCGGCACTTACGACGTCGATGACTTTGCCCATACCGAAGGGCACACACATGGTGATGAAAGTGGACACAGTAAGCGCCGAGATGGAGATGACCAGCGGCTTCTTCTCCGGTCCATACAGCGACACTAGTCTGCGCACTTCACCCACTTTGGGCTTCTCCTTCTGTAGCACGCAGCAGAAAGCATTAGAGTTAGATCCTGCATGCCGACACATGCCGAGGCATGGGGGTGCTGGTCAATACCTTGGCGTCCGCAGTGGCTCCAGGGGCCAGTGCAGCGCGCCCATCCTCGTCTCGTCGGTCGTCTGCAGAGGTGGAGAAGAGCAGATGGCAGCTGCCGGCCTGTAGCGACGGCGAAGAGCGCCCGGAAGTGCGAGCACCAGGCAGGAAGCTGGCCAGCGGGCGGCCACCGACACGCGCGCGCGCGAGCGAAAGCGCCGCCACTCGAGGCCTGCACATATATCCAAGCCCGCAGACACAGACAAATAGATAGAAGGGTGTGGTGAGCGCTCGCTCTGCATGGAGCCTGGTGGCGCGGCGCGGCGCTGCCTACCGCGGGAGCCGCAGCATGTCTGCGCTGCTTTGGTCACGTCCAAGCGCTCAGTTCGACAATGCTGGAGTCGGAGCTGAGCTGGGATTGGGTGGGGCAAACCCGGCGTGACGCCGCTTCCAAGAGCTGATGAACGCCGGAGGAAAGATTCAATCTGCCCAGAACGGCGTCCGAAATGATGGGTAGAGGTGCGGCAGCTCACTGATTTGAGTTATGTAACGCATCCACTGCAGCCAATCTGCGCGTCGAATACGCAATCCGATCCCCACTTGCCTCCACTATGGCGCGGCTCGAGGGGCGTGCCCCTATCTTCACACTTGCTCTCACTATACTCGCCGGCCGCTTGGGGCTTTTTATCCTCGGGTCGCTCGTTTCACTTCAAGAAAGGCCAGTCGAAGCACAGCGAAGGCCGTCGAGAGCCAAAGAGAACCTCTGGAACTACGCCTCCTTCTGGCCGGCCATGGAGGTGGTCGAGCGCATCCGACAGCGCGTGCTGCTAGAGGTCTTCGACCTGGACCCCGTGGTCGAGCCGGCGCCGCCGCGCTCGCCCTGGCCCGAGTGGAGCGAAGCGGACAAGCGCGCTGTCAAGCTGCGCGTGCTGAGTCTCAACGCCTGGGGTGCGTCGCATCGTCGCGTCGGTCACCGCACCGCCGGGCTGCCAGCGGTACTTCTATGCGGCCGCTGAGCGCTCGTACTAACGGGAGGCGCTGTGTCCGTGTCTGTGTCCGTGCCTGTGTCTGTGCCCCAGGCCTGCCCGTGGCGCCCAAGTGCACGGAGCGCGCGGGCCAGATCGCGAGCGCCATCGAGTCGGACTTCGAGCTCGTGGTGCTGCAGGAGATCTGGCACATTCGCGAGCGCAACCTCATCATCTCGCGCGCACAGGAGGCTGGCTTCGACTACTACCACTACTTTAACCCGGCCGTGGGCTTCCCGTTCCCTCTGGGCGCCGACGGCTTTGGCACGGGGCTGCTCGTGCTCTCCAAGTTCCCTATTTCGAGCGCGCAATACCACTCGTTTTCACTGAGCGGCCGTCCGTACGCGCTGCATGAAGCTGACTTTGTGGCTAACAAGGGCGCAGGTCTGCTGCGTGTGGAGACGCCCGTGGGCCAGATCGACGTGTATGTGACGCATTTGCTAGCCAACTACAACGACCTGGGCAAACCGGGACCTGGGGACTTCTACCAGTCTCATCGCACGGGCCAGTCCTACGAACTCACGCAGTTTATCGCCGCTACGAACCGCAACGCGCTCACGGTCGTGTGTGGCGACTTTAACTCGTCGCCGGACTGCCTGGAACTGCGGCTGCCTCGTCAGCTCGTACGCCTACGTGACGCCTTCTCAGACACGAACAGTAAGGACGGCCTTACGTTCGCTACGCCGGACAACAAGTACTCGCACGGTGAACACCCCATGCGCATGGATTATGTCCTCTACAAGATTGCTAAGCCCGAGCAAAGCGAAGAGCAGGACGCGCGCTGGCAACTGGTCAACTGCGACGTCTACAAGGGGTTCTTCGAAGACGCCAAGGGAGAGAAGACGCCGCTATCCGACCACAACGGCGTGCGCGCTGAATTCGTCTTTGGCGCACCGCAGCAGACTCCGCATCCGTGCGAACAACAGGACGGCTTCGCGGTGGTGTCGTCCACGAGCGAGTTGTCTCCGCCAACGTCCCCCGGAGCCAAGACGGGCGCCAGGTCGTGCCTCACGACGACCTGCTCCTTCTGCGACGACCGAGACGATGCACTGGGCAAAAACGACGCGTCCAGACTCGCCGAAGATACCGAGACACTGCGAGAAGTGCAGGAGCTGCTGGAAGCTGGCCGCAAGGAAGCCGTCTCGGCGCGTTTGGCGCGGCTGTGGCGTGCTATCGGCTTCTTCGTGGCCTCACTCAGTGTCTGTCTGGCGCATGTGTTCTCTGTGGTGGAGAGTAACTGGTCCTGGGTGGCTGTGCTAGCGCTGGCGCTCATTGGGGTCGTGGAGTATGTGCTTGTGTTCTTCTACATCACGTTCGAGTGCTCCACCTTCACGGAGCTCAGCAACGAGGTGCGTCTGCATCAGCATCAGCTCGGTGAACGCACCCGGAAGCTCCAGTGAGACAGGTGTCAGTGCTCGGGAAGGCGGTGCTGTCGTCTGGGAGTAGCATACGCGGATGGAGAGGGTTGTCGAGCTAGTTGGTAGAGCTAGGCTTCCGTCGTCAAGGCGAGAGCTGCACAAAGCAAGAAAGGGGAGAACGAACCATCACAGTCGTAATAACCACTGCCCATGGCTCGATGCTTGGTCCGTGACGCGGCCACTTCAAGGTTTGCGTAAGTGCATGCACTTCAGTACTGCATAGCTGGTCCCGTTCCAAAGAGAGCTTAAGAAGTGCACTCCTGGGCCGCGAGTCTGGGCTGAGCCCTTCCAGCACTTGCCGCGAATCCTTCTGTCGCGTATGACACAATGTCTGCCAGCGCAGGGAGCGCGAAGGTGCTCGTTACCAATGCGACCGGCAAGTTACCAATTCCCACGAGATGCCGTCACCTTTTTTACGTCCACCTTCCATTATCCACCGACATCAACGCCCACTCCTAGTCGGTTTCCTACTTCTACGATCGACGGGTATGGTGGGGGCGGTCCGTCGACCAGCTCACGAGTGTTCCGCTCGCTCCAGGCGGATCGAGGACAGGTCGTGGCTCCAGTGGGAAGAGCACTACACGATGAAGGCCTGCTCGCGCTGCGGGAGAACCAACCGCAGCATCGCCAGCGAGAGCGTCTTCTTGTGCTCGCACTGCAGCCTAGCGCTCGACCGCGACGTGACGCGAACGCTGCGCGCAGCATCTACCTGGAGAAGGAAATCAGCTCACTCGAGCTCCTGGAGTCCTGGAGTGCGAAGATGCCTACTCCGCAGTGTTTATTGGGCGTGAGCTTGGTCGTATGCATCGACCCGAAACAACAAGCGGCATGTCTTCTTGGGCCAGGACGGAACTCTGGTATCTCATGGTAACTTCCGAATGCATCGAGGCGGCAAGTTACTGCCGGCACAGTCGACTGTCCTGCCCCTGGACGAGAGCGACTCCCTGGCTCTGCCTGCAGATCGGCATTGATCAGGTCCGCGCAGTTTTCAATCACAGGAGTTGGCGTTGGAGTGTCAGCGAAGACCGTGGGCAGCGATCTTGAGGCTTGTGCACGTCGTAGCGTCGAGGTGGAAGCCAAGCCAGTAAGTTACCCAAGTTGCGCCGCCATGGGAACGTCATACCAGCTGCTGCAGTACGCACCAGCCGAAGCGTACGCCGTCAGCATCCGCTCGCAATGGCTCCGGACTAATGCCGCCCAGATCAGGCGCAGATGGCACCATGAAGGTGTTCGAGGACAGTCCTGCTCTGGGGCTTGGCGACGCGTGCGACGCCAGCATGCCGCTTCACTATCGCCTGGCACAGCACATGCAGAGAGCACGCAGAGCGCAGAGCGCAGAGCGCAGAGCGGGCGCGCTTCAAGCTCCACGACGCACGCGCTCAAGGCTTGAATCGGCCCCATGGATGCACTCGAGGACGTGGAGACGACCGCCTTCTCCCTGGTCGGCCCGTCGGGAGCCTCCGGTTCCAGCGTCCTCGCGGTCCAGACGGCGCTGGAGCTCCCGACGGCACAACATCTGGCGACTCTGGTCGCGCGTATTCAATCTCGCAGGTGGATAAACTTCCTCAGCCAAGCCAAGTGTTGTTACGTCCATTACCAAATAGGTAGTATGTGTATTGCCTTATTCACACTCACAGGTCTCTCCTCCGACAGATGGCATCTCCGAAGCCAGCGGAGACTGCGAGTGTTCGAAGCCAGGCGGCAATGTCGTCAGGGTCAAGTGGCGTGAGCCCTTCCTCCCCGCTCTGCTGGCGCGGGCGCTGCCAGAGTCCAATCCGCCTTGCAGTCCACACGCCCGAGCTTCTCTTCTCTCGCCCGCCCGGTCGTCGTTGCCATGCGTCGCTGCAAGTCCCGCTACTCGCCGGAGCTCAAGACCATCTCCGAGACGGCCACCATGGCCGTGAGCAACAAGCAGGCCAGCCCGCTGGACGACGTGCAGCCCGCTCCCAGCGAGTCCAGGGCACAGCGGTCGCACTCGACGCCGCCGCCGAAGAGCTTGCGCGCCACGCAACGCCAGGAGAGCCACCGTAATAGAGCCCAGACGACTGACACCCCAGCATCACCTTCCAAGAAGCACACGCACCATGCCAAGAACAAATACCAACGCACGGTCCTGCACAATGCCGTCCGCAAGGGCGACAAGCAGGAAGTGAAGCGGCTCGTGCAGGAGCAGCCGGAGCTACTGCGACACGTCGACAGCCGCGGGAACCTCCCCCTGCACTACGCGGCGAGCCCGAACGTGCCGGACGGCCCCACGATCGTGTACATGCTGCTGAAGGCCGGCGCGCCGGTGAACGCGCTAAACGACCGCCGCCAGACGGCGTTAATCATCAACGTTATCTCGTCCGAGGATGACAATGACTTGGTACCGCGCATCCTTCTCTACCATAACGCCAAGCCCGCGATCAAGGTCACGCAGGACCTCATGCTAGCGCCCTACGCGTCTTCGCGTGGTCTGCACAAGGTCGCGGCGGCCATCCGCGAGTACATGTGAGTGGCGAGAGGCAGTATAACCCCCACCGGGGAACGCAGTAACTTATCGAACTAGAATACAGCCCGGGGTCTGAATGAGCGAATGTGGCGTGCTGATGGGAAGAGGCAAAGAGTGTGTAGAAGTCTATTGCCGTGGGAATCCTGTACAGAGGTGAGCATAACGGGAATGGCATGCACGTCCGAGATAGTGTGCGTTGGTGCTGGAAAGGAGTACTCCTGGCTGTTAGGACCCCTTGCCATCATCAGGGCAAGGCGCGAGGTCACCTCGAGGCCCCGTGTTGACCACCGAGACGTCGTGATGGAAAGCAATCCGCGTTCTATCCCCGAAGTACGGCGAAAAGTCTGGCATAACGCTGGCATAAGATATGACTCTGTTGCGGCCCGGGAAAATGTGCCGAATTACACACTTCAGAGCTGCCTACCAAGAACAAGTTCAATGATACCAATAGACCAACCAAAGTGAATGTGCCGAATTCAGCAGTTCCTGAATGTCATCATAGCAGATTTTCAGCAGATCGTCAGGGACGGGCGGTTTGATGGGTGATGCCATATGAACAGATCATAATATGAGATCTCCTTTAGAACTTGATTTCGCTATACCCCGTGCAGCTTGTAGCGCTTGACATCAACGCCACTCCTGGCCGGCTTCCTACTTCCATCGCCATTCGAGTCGAGTCACTCCCAGTGCTACGAGCTACTACCGACCATTCTTGCGTCTCCACACCCAGGCGCGTCACAAAACCTCCTCGCCCCACTCCCTCGTTTGCTTCCCAAGCTCTTCTCTCGACGACAGATCGACTGGTGTGGTGAGGGCGGTCCGTCGACGAGCGCGCAGGGAAGACATGAATCCCATCCGGCTGCTCAGGACCACGAGTGCTCCGCTCGCTCCAGGCGGATCGAGGACAGGTCGTGGTTCCAGTGGGAAGAGCACTGGGCGATGAAGATATGCTCGTGCTACGGGAGAACCAACCGCAGCATCGCCAGCGAGAGCGTCTTCTCGTGCTCGCATTGCAGCCTGACACTTGACCGCGACGTGACGCGAACGCTGCGCGCAGCATCTACCTGGAGAAGGAAACCAGCTCACTCGAATTCCTGGCGTCCGGGTGTCCGGAGATGTCTACTCCGCGGTGTTGCGTCTTCTAGGGCCGATACTCTGGTAGCTTTGGGATAAGCACAAAAGATCGGTTGCCACTTGCGTGCACCCGCCGAAATGGACCTCCGGATCAGAGGTCTCCGGAGACCTCTCCTTCAGTTCCTTGCCCTCCGCGGAGACCGCCTGCATTCAACTTTTCACTCCGGAGGCGCACCATCGCAACGCATGACTGACGGGAATATGAAGCTGCCGGCGTTGACCCAGTACATTGGCGCGCAGCGCGAGGCGGCGGCGGCGACCGCGGCCGTGGTGGCGCTGGGCCTGGTCGTGACTCTCCTGGCGCGCAGCGCGAGCTCCTCCAAGGACGGCAAGAAGGCGCGCAAGCTGCCGCCCATGCCGTCCACCACGCTGCCCGTGCTCAAGAGCCTGCTGGACGCCGGCGGCAACCAGGAGCGCTTCCACGACTGGCTGAACGAGCAGTCGACGCTGTTCGACAACAAGCCGTGGATGTTCGCCATCCCCGGAC
>JAADYK010000810.1:0-13922 GCA_023338225.1 Halophytophthora batemanensis | reverse complement strand
GAGCAGCTGGTAGACTAGATCCCATCTTACCTGTGATTGGCCAATTCTGGCCTTGATGTGAGTGAGTAATCGAGGGCGAGGTGCAACAAAATGATGGCAACTCGTGGGATCTCAGTGGTAGATTGGGAACACCCGAGCGGTTCGCCAAGGAACACAGGTCCCCGATTTGGCAAGACAAGACACTCCGGCCACGACTCGGAGAAGCCTCAATGTACCGTTGGAAACGGCCCCACTGCAATAATGGGGAGCGTGGACTTCCTCGAAGGGGTGTTTCCAGCCGGACAGCGCCGATACCTGTCGTCTCCAAGCCCGAGATGATGTAACCGGGCGCAAAGCCGGGCCTCAAGAGACGCCATTTACCCTCCACCAGCTTCCCCGCGCTGGACGCACATACAAACTCCTATATGCGGGAAGTTCGGCCGGACGCACCCACTTGGCGTCCTGTCGACTTCACGTGGCAATCGTCTGAGTTCATGAGCTCGTCGCCGAGATGAGGTCAACGTGCTCCGGCGGCCGACGTCAGAGCGCCGCCTCGCGGCTCTTGGCCACGAGGCGGGCGCAGAGCTGACTGGCGCTGGCAGCGCATTCCAGCATTCCAGCATTCCAGCATTCCAGCATTCCAGCATTCACCTGTCTCCGCACACGCCGATCAAGCCTGCAAGTTCGCAGCACCAGTTGGCCCCGGGTTCTGTCCGACGCCCCCAACCGCCGAGGCCGCAAGCACCATGATGCACAGCATGAGCGAGCCGGTGCTGCAGTCCCAGCTCGACAAGCAGCGTGGCTCCGACCTGTCACTAGCCGACACGCAGTGCTGCAGCGACGAGGAGCTAGACGTGGAGGCCTCACAGGTCACTGTCGGTCCAGAGGACTCGGCAACGACGGAGGTTCCGGTGGAAATCGCTTTCTCGGCGTCTGCTGGCGTGTTCGTGTACCAAATGGGCGTAGCGGCGTATCTGCAGGACCACTTTGACCTGAGCGACTGCCACTTCTCCGGCTGCTCTGGCGGGTCCTGGGCGGCGGCGCTGTTGGCGTCCGAGACGCCTGTGCGTAAGGCCTGGCGCACCATCAAAGAGACGCAAGCGCGTATGATCAGTTCGCCGCACTGGTACTCGGGCTACGGACGCTATGCCAGTATTGTAAGTGCGACGCTGCACGAGCTCTGGCGAGACGACACAGACATCCACGAACGGATGGAGAAGCGTCACTTGACCATCGCGGTGACCAAGTTCCCATCCATGCAGCCGGAGAAGCACACAAGCTGGACCAGCCTGGACGACCTCACCAAGTCCATTCTGGCCTCGTCCTTTGTGCCGTTCGCGCTCTCAGGCAAGCCGTACATCTCTCACCGTGGCCAGTGGTATGTCGACGGCGCCTTCACCAACTTCAAAGGGGTGAGCTGTGACGAGTACTCCACTTGGGCTGACCTGTCCTTCCACACAGTGCAGACGGCCTTGGACTTGGCGCGCTCGACATCCACGTCACTGGCCGGCTGGCTGCTGCCCGGCGCCTGGGGTAAGAGCCTCGCCAACAAGATCTTCAACTCTTTCCCGTCTCTTGCCAGCCCGCACGACACCATCGCGCCGGCGAAGGACGCGAGCAGCGACTCTGCGCCGCGACTCATCATCAAGCCGTGGAATTGGCGCTCGCATGCGGTGACGTCCTTCCACCTGTCCGTGGACGTCGAGACGCACCAGCAGCGCTTCGACATGGGCTACGAGGATGCGCGGCGCCACCAGCACGAGCTGGCGGCCGTACTGCCGCTCAAGAGCGGCCCGAGTGCGTCTGTGGCGGCGGCGTAGATCGTGTTGAGTCGCTCCACCTCTTCCTGGGGTATTGTATGATGAATTTCTACATGTATTGGTAATAAACATATTTAGGTTTTACACGAGATATATGTATACTCGGACCCCCTGTCAACCGCGATGTCAAGTGTAGCAACCAATTATTGGGCAACCTCCACGAAGTTGAAATATCTCTTTGAAAACGAAATATATATTGCTAGCGCGTCGCTGTCGAGAATCAGGTGCAGTGCTGGCACCAGAAGACCTTCTCGCCGGTGATGCTGCCGCTGGATCTCCTGTAGCACGAATATGACTTCATCGTGAAGTACTCTTCGCACTGGAGCCACGACCTATCCTTGATCGGCCTAGAGTGAGTGCAGTACTCGGTCTTGCGCGGTCGGAAGCCATTGCAGAATGCACCCGAAACTGGGTGTTCAGGGCTTCCAAGGAATCACAAGTAGCTGATAGGCTAGATCCCATATATTCTATGACTGGCCAATCATGGCAACTCGTGGGAACTCAGTGGTAGATTGGGAACACCCGAGCGGTATCAGAAGCACAACAAGAATCCATCGAGAGCAACGATCATGGAGGCGGCATGGGCCGCTCTGGCGTCGGAGGTGCTGCTGCTGCTGTCAGCCTGCGTGTCGTTTCTGGGCTGTGGCTTCATCTTCGCCACGTGGAAGCGCGTGAGCGCGCCTAACTACGTGAGCCGCCGCATCATCACGTCGCTGGGCCTCGCGGGCCTCGTCACGGCCTTCGGCTTCTCAATGTGTGTTGTTCCTGCTGCCGGCCATTGCATTGCGCGAGTGGCACTGACACCGCGACTGCATGCATGTGCGTGACTGCTACTAGATCTGTTATCGTGAACGGCCAGGGCCAGAACTACAGGCGCCACGAAGGCCTCTGCTACGCGCAGGCGCTCACGCTGCAGTACTTCTACCTGGCCTCGTATTTGTGGACGGCTTGCTTTGCCTTCCACCTCTACCAGATCATCGTCAAGAGGTTCGTAAGTTGTTCCACCCCGTTTACTCTCCTGCCGTCCACACTCTGCGCTGTGCTATCCTACTCACCTCCTTGATATGCAATGGCGATATGATCTCGTACAGGAACGAGTACCCGGAGGAATTCCTCTGGATCTACCGCAGCGTCAGTTGGGGGCTTCCGGGCGTCGTACTCGTGTATCTCGTGCTACGTCAGCTCACAGGCCACTTGGGCGTAGGCGGCGCCGACCGTCGTTGGTGCTGGATCGCAGTGCATACCACAAGAGAGGAGGCCAGCCAGAACCCGGTGGTATGGCGACGCGACGGCGCGCTGCAGCAGCTCCTGCTCTTCTACGTGCCCATTCTAGGTGTCTTCGTGTTCAACGTGTGCGTCTACCACGTCATCCTGCGCTTCTTGAGTATGGACCCGCTGGCAGCCAAGTTCCGGGATAAAGTGCGGCTCTACCTCGGCATCTACTTCCTCTGCTCCATCTGGGGAGCACTCAACCGCGTGGTGCAGCTTTGTCGAGCTGATCATGAGCCCAGCGCTGTCCTCAGTGCACTCGAGTGCGTGTGCGACCCGCTACAGCCTCTGCTTAACGCGGTGGCCTACGGCACCAACAAGCGCTCGCTGGAGGCGTACAAGGCGCGCTTCTGCTCCACGTGGTTCTACGCGTCGCTGCTGTCGTCTGACGAGGAGGACGACGCGTCATCGGGCATTGACGCTTCACCACTACTGCCGCAGCTACTCACTAGCGATGAAGAAGTGCCGCAAGACCCGTTGGATCGGGAATTTGGCCACTACTTTGACCAGCGTCCACCCCGGCGCAAGCCCCAGCGTCACGGAGTCAGATGAACTCCCCGAAGAGCGGCATCCAGCCACTCCGAGCTCCAAAGTAACACTGAAAACCCCATCAAGTCTGCTACAAGTATCGGCGTTGGCCTACTGCAAGGAGGAAACCAGAGCACTACGATGCACGCCAAGTGTGGCTGTCAGATGGGAGTATGCAGTCCCGAGCAGTCCCACGACGAAGATGCCAGCACATGCGCAGGAAACACGCACAATATAGTCCTTTGGGGTGCTTATCACGCGACGAAAGCCTACGTGCAAAGCAACGACCAGCTTCCGACCACTACGTCCCATGCTGCGTCTACCCCTTCCCGTCTTCCTTCACCACCACGTCGTGACTTGCGGCTTCAAACCAGTCTGGCACCATCCTGTGCAGTAGATCACCAGCTTGAAGCCCTGTCGCGGAGAGAACTGCCTTAGAAGAGCGAGGGCGAGGCCGAAGCTGAAGGCTGAGTGGCGCCCGACGTCCGGCGCTGCGAAGCGTCCGACTTGAGCTTCAGGTAGTAGTCCTGTTCATCCGCAACCAACGACATACAGCAGTAGTTAGTGCATGAGGATCTAGTATCACCTCACCCAAGCCACCAAGTGCAGGGACGGACCCAGAGGTATTTCCGCTTCTCGGCGTCCTGAAGCAGCTTGATGATCTCCGGCACGAGGTGCAGCACTTGGTCCATCGTGAACTTGTTGCTCAGGTAGTTCACAAACTGCTCGTCCGTGCAGCGGTTCTGGCCATAGTCCTTGCAGCTCGTCTTGAACTCCTCCACGCCCGGCGGGCCGGCAATACCGTCAATGGTACGCAGCACTCGGTCGTACACAATCTGCACGTCCGGACCCACCGCCGGGGCGGGCATGCGGTCCAGGAACGGCGACAGAAAGCGCTGCTTCAGATACTGCGCGTTGCCCGACGGCGGGATGCTCGTGATGCGCTGGATGGCGTCGTAGAGCTGCGAGGCCGCGGCCGGCTGGTCCACGGCGCCCGTCAGGATCTCCGTGGGCGTAATGTCGCGGCCGTAGAACTTCTTGTTGATGTCGTTGCGTGCAGCAATGGCAGAGCCCTGCAGTCCCACGCCACCGAACAGCCCCTTGCTGTGGCTGTACGTGTAGTTAGGCGCCACGCCCGACGAGCTGAAGTTGGCGTTGGCGCCGGCCGCGCGGCCGTAAGGGCCAGCGGCGAACTCCAGGTTGGCGCCAGCAGACAGCTGGCCGCGCTGCATGAAGCTCTTGACCGCCATGTCCGAATTGAGCACGATCATGAACTCGATCATCTGCGCGCCCAGCTCGGCGCCAAAGCCCATGCCGGCCGTGCCGATGGCGCTGGGCGCCGACCAGCGGCCGTCCGGCAGCTTGGACAGGACCACGCCCGTGCCCACCTTGCCCGTCCAGATGAAGCCGGCCTTGACCACCGTGAGGAAGGCCAGCCCCTTGGCCTCGTGGATGAGGTCGATCGGGATCTTCTTGTCCTGCTCCAGGTTCGGGTTGAACAGGTTCTCCAGCGTCTTCTGCGCCGCGCGGATCGCGCCCTCCATCGTCGTGATCACGTCCGTCATCCTGCCTGTCTGTCTGCCTGTCTGCCTGCCTGCTTGCTTGCTTGCTTGCCGCTCTACTGCTCTGCTGCGCGCGTGCTCTTCTCCGCGCTCTCGCTCGCCTGCCTGCTTTTCGCTTATGAGCAGCGCGAGCATCGGAGAGGTCTTCTCTCCGCTGTCCTACGGATGCGTAAAACGCCGCGTTTTAGCGTAATTATCGCCGTTTTAGCCCAATCCGTCGGAGAAAGCGGATTTTCCCCCAGATGTCGCAGCTCGTGGTAATCATGGACATCATCAGACCATCGGGCTGGTCCCAAGAGCAGCAGCAGCAGCAGCAGCAGCAGGACGCTGGACATGGCGGCGCCGGGGAGCTGGCGGCCGTGGAGAGGGATACGTGTATGTGGTTATAGATTAGAGGCGCATGCGGCTGAGGTAGTCGCCCAGCGAGGGCGTGTTGGTGAGCTCCAGCATGGCGCGGCCCAGCTGCTCGTAGTCTCTCCGCTCGTTGTAGATCTGCGCGCTGATGCGCACGTACAGCGCGTTCTGGAAGGGCAGGACGCGCACCACGATGCGGTACTGGTCGTCCAAGAAGTCCATGATGGAGTCGCATAGCAGCAGCGCTTCCTCGTGGCTCAGCGGCGCGCCAGAGCTGGCCGTGGGCCACTCCACGGGGATCCGCACGTTGCTCACAAAGGGCGCACGCTGCCACGGCGGCAGTAGCACGTTCGTGTGCCACGTGCTGGCCAGGTAGTTGCCTGCCCAGTCCATCAGCGCCTTGTTGTGCGCGAAGACGCGCTGGACGCCCACGCTCTCATAGAAATCCAGCGCCGACACGATGGTGAGGAAGTTGGACTCGTCGCGCGTGCCCTGGATGGAGAACTCGTCCACGAAGCTCTGGCCGTAGGCCAGCGACGTCACCACGGGGCGTACTGTGCTCTGGTACTCCTTGTTCACGTGCAGGAAGGAGCAGGACTTGCAGCCAAAGAGCCACTTGTAGGCGTTGCCAACGTAAAAGTCAGCTCCCAGCTCCGTGAGGTTGAGCGGCAGTTGTCCGGGCGCACTGGCGCCGTCCACCAGCACGGGGATGTTGCGCGCGTGGAAAAGCGGAATCAGCTTCTCCAACGGCAGCACGAAGCCCGTGGTGCTGGCAATATGGTCCAGCACCGCCAGTCGCGTGTTGGGCGTGATGGCGTCGGCCACCTGCTGCACCAGCGCGTCGTAGCTGTCGATGGGCAGCTCCACGTCTACCACCTTGAGCTCCACGAACTCCTGCGTGCAGTAGCACAGGTGCCGCAGCGTGTTCAGCACGGCCGAGTCTGCAAACCACCACACCAGGCGAGAACCACACGTGAGCACTGGCATAACTGCAGGGTCTCCTACGTGCAGAGAGACGTACATGTGAGGTTGAGACAGAGCACTTCGTCGTCGTTCTGCAGGTCTAGCGACTGCAGCACGGCGTTCATGCCTGTGGTGGCGTTGGTGACGAACACGACGTCTTCCGGGTCGGCGTGCAAGAAGCCTGCGAGCTGCGTGGCGGCCTGGCGCAGCAGCACCGGGCACTCGCGCCGCATGAAGCGGTCCGGGTTCATCTCCATCTTGTTCACGAAGCTGGCTTGCGCCTGCATCACGGGCTTGGGCGCCGTGCCGTACGCGTTGTGGTTCAGGAAGATGGTGTTGGGCTCCAGGTTGAACACGCTGCGGCATTCGCGCCCCAGCACCAGGTTGCGCAGGTACGAGCGGCAGCCTGGCCAGAGCGACGTCATGCCTTGCGGACACTCCTGGTGCATGGACACGTCCCCAGCGCCATCACCGCCCTGCGGGTGTGTCTGCTTCCCGCTGCTGTTTACTGGCGCGCTCGCGTGCGCCGAGACGGAGCCCATTGCGGGGGGCATCGGAGTCGACGCCATAGCTGCTGTCTGCTGCGTTCTCTCGCTGGAAACGGCGCCTTTGCCACGAAAGCTGGGTAACGCGCGGGGCCTGGGAGGCACGACAGGCGTCTGCGGTGGCTGCGATCGCTGGAGGGCGGCTGTGGGGCGTTGGACGCTGGGCGCGGACGAGGAGCAGCGCTCGGGCCTGCTCTGCGCTTCCTTCCTTCCTTCCTTTCTTCCTTGCTCGCGCTCGGGCTTTTCGCGTTGTGTCGTCCGGGCGACTGCGAGGTGGGGGAGTGGGCGCGCGGTCGCCAGTAAAGCGCGCGGTAAAACGCAGCTGGGGGCGGAATTAGGCCGCCGCCCAGGCGGTAACCGGCCAAATCGCGCGCCTCCGTCGGAAGAATACGGCCGGGATGGGTCAGCTCAGCTGGATACTGGGGGCCGTTAAAACGGAGCACTCTCGTTCTTTTAGCGCCCCTTACCCACCTTTTAGTGCGGTGTCCCCGCCGTCGGCTAAAAGAAGGCCGAGCTCGCTCCCGCATGCTGTCGGCCTGGGGAAAACCCCTTCTTCCTTCGCATGTTCAAGCCCTGGAAGCTGGAGGCCCGGCTGGCGACGTGGGGCGAGCGCGAGTACTCGTTGGGCCGGGCGCGCCGCCGTGGTCGCGGCCGCAGCGACGGCCGCGGAAGCGCGGCTTGTGACGGCGCGCGCGCCGCCTGATTGGCGTAGACGAGCTGACTGCGCGCGGCTCGCGGTGCTCATTGGCTGGTGCGCGCCGCATATGACGATACGGATGGTGATTACTTGTTGCGACGCAAGCCGCGCGTGAGGCCCCAGCGCCTGGAGGCTGCAGGCGAGACGACGAGTTCCAGGTTGCTCGCTCGCGATGAGAAGCGCAGAGCTCTCGAGAGCACCGAGACACGATTTGCCAGCGGTGACTCGCCCTTGCGCTTCGACAGCCCGCGCCGGTGACGGCCTGCGCGTGTTCAGGCTCGGGTCTCACAGTGGCACGGCTGCTGATCGATCTGGCCACGGTCTCAGCGAGACTCCCGGCGCACAGCATGGTAACGCGGTGGAGGCGATGAACATGCGCACTGGCTGAGCCGTGCCAGGCTGCTAGCTTCCGGTGCTTGTGAGCTTCCTGCGGCAGCCGAGCAAGCGCGTTCTGGCTGCAGAGTAGTCTGCTTTGGGCGGGAAAGAGCTCGGAAGCTCGTCCAAGTTGGAAGCGCTTTTCGAAGCGACGGGATAGGGAGTTCGCGATTGGCGGTCATCAGCCTCAATGAGCACTACGGCGGAGGCAGCTCCAGCGTACCCCACGTGGTGGTGTAAGATAGTCGAGCGTGCTCCTGGCGAGGCATGTTCTGGTGCTGGTGGCAGAGGACGGTGCGACTCCGGGTGGATGTCGTCTTTCTCGTTCAGTGCGGCCTTTGGAGTGTGTGGTCGCACGGGGAGGACTCCAGCGACGAATACAATGGCGGCGGGGACTACGCGCCGGATACGAAGTGCGACGTGGGCATGGACTACCAGGGATCGTCCATCTGGTGAGGTCATTGAGGACACCTTGTGCATGGCACACTGTCGTTCCCCAGTCTCCAACTTGCCGTTCAGCCCGTGTCTTAACTCGTCGAGCGCAGACTACTGACTGCGATCGCTGCTGTTGTTCACAACACAAGAGGCACCAACCGAGTCCGCCGCGTCGGACCAATACAACGAGGTGGACCTTGCGCACTGCCATAGCTAGGTGTGGATACCAGACTGGAGCCGACGAATGCCGTCGCCACCTTGGCGGAGCCGTAGCTGAATTGAGTAACTGCGGACGATCTATTTGAGGTCGATTTAGTCTTGGGACGCGAACGGCGACTCCGTCTCTGGCTGGTAGTCCGCTGCTTCCATAGCAAGGCTTTCTCCGGCTCATGGCTGTGCTTAGTGGAGTCAGAGGGTCTCGAGAATTCAAGTGCTACACCCAACTGATTGTAAAACGATTACAAACGAATTCGTCGATGACAAGGACATGGCAGAACAGGCGGTGTGATGCCATTTCGGCTCAATCCAGGAGCTTTGCTTTCATACCAACTGAGCCACATCGTCCAGGTAAAAAGGAGGCCACTGATGGACCTTGTCCGCGTCGCTAATTCTGGCGTAGTCACTAGTTGCCGATGCTACCATACGAAGGTTTACTTGGCATTGTTAGGTGTTGAGAAGACAGTGTGAAGTTCAAGTCTTGGGACTGCCGGACAGCTCAGTCGCCTGGAGACTCATCGGAGCAAGTTCCACACCCATTTAATGACCATTGGACAAATTCCCCCCACCTATTCACGCGCACCACTGGATCACGCGCGAGTCCAGCTATTAGCTCAACGGGAAACCCTAAACGAGAACGAGTACAAGAGGGTGCTGCAATGAGCTGGAGCTCATGTTGCACATCCAAACCTTCTCTGGGCACCCCGTAAATCACCTACAATGATCTCGGCGTATCTGCTGGACAGACCCACGAGCATTGTCAACATCACTTTTCAATCGACCAAGTGAGCCACAGCACAAACGCAAAAAAGACCATGAGCGGTGGGTACGTGGCCATTGCAAGCCCGTTACGAGACGAGCGGAAGGCTGACGACGGCAGCTCTCTGCGTGTGCTCGGGTGCCTATCTCTACAAGAGTAGCGACGGAGTCTCGACTGTCATGATGATTGCGAACAAGACCGACTACACCTTCGAATTCACCCAGGAAGAAGGGTTCTCCACTCGCTGGAAGTGCGATCCACCGAAGGTCATCGTCCGCACGAGGATACAACCCATGGTGCGCTGCAAAAGCGATGGCTTCCCTACAGGGTCATTTATCTACGCTGAATACGAGCGAGAACGCGGGGGGAGCTAATTCTGAAAGGCGTACACTGGGTGGGAAGCGCCACTGCCATGAAAAAAAACACGGTTGGGTGTGGCTGGATGAAAATGGCAGCCACGTGCTCAGTGGTGAACATGTGAAGGTCGGATACCACTACGCGAGCACAGACCATAGCAATTGATCGGACCATGGGTTGCCGGTCACGATCACAATCACGACGCAGGGCGTTTCCCGAAACTGCGCGTGGTGGTGCAGCAGAAAATTTTGTGAAAGCCCAGGGTGTTTCACTGCTTGGTCACAGCAAGGAAAGGTAAAGTGCGATGACAGGTGCGTGAATTCCTGGCATTGCTGAGAAAGTGTAAAAGCACCAGACCCTGGCCAGTATCCTGTTCAATCCTTAATATGTTGGTTTCTTCCCAACATCGGTTCCCCCAACGCAAGGAGCAAACTTTCATGAAGGGCTCCTTAGCATTCGGAGCACCAATCATGCACTTATTCTTGCAAAACGATCCGAGGCCACCCTTGGGCTCTATGTAGTGTCAAAATGCATCGACAAACAAACTGACGCACAGACATGCTAACAAGAACCCCAGTTGATTGGAAAACGCTCCAGCGGTACATCATCATGACCATATTGGATCCCAACAGATGCAATACTACAATTATGCAAGCCTCCAAGTCCCAGTCACGTTCAGGTGGCCCGCGTGGTTTGCCGTATGACCACTGGTGGCTGGATAACACCGCCGGAAGGTACTCTCTCAAGCTAGCAGGAGATTTGGCATGATCAATCGATGATTATCTGCTTGCTGTTGGCTAAAGCTCTACGGAGTCATCCGCCACGTCTCTGTCAACAAGGAGACCTTAGTGACGGTTGGCAGGTGACACCATCGCTCGGAAGTTGACAGGTTTGCCGGCTTCGACGTCGTTTCCACGCTCAGTTCCATTCACGGGTGTGGCAGCGATCAATGACACCGAGGCCTCCCGTAGGGAGTCGCCGTGGGCCACTTCCATCTTGGGGTCTTGTGGGCTTGCAGTCTTCGGCGGCGGGTACTTGGCATAGAGTGTCAATTGAATCGCAGCGAGGACCGTTCCCACAGCATTGGGGATGAGAACCAGCAACTCCCCGGCCATACTGGAGTACACATCCCAGCAGATGGTCATGAAGAGGTTCATGACGAGCATGGTGAACGGCATGGACGCCGCGGACTTGGTCCGGATGACCATTCGGATAGTAGCCAATGGAGAAGCGTACAGCACGATGGATGTCACGACGGAGATAGCCCCCATGGTCGTCCCGACACCTGCGAGCGACTGACCAGTGACACCCGTGACGCCGAGGATGCCGTAGAGAGTCACGATGAAGATGGCCATCAGCGCGACTCCAAGAATCTTGTGCAACTGCGGGCGGTTGTCGGAGAACTTGTAGAAGATGCCGATGTAGACCAGGCAGAAGCAAACTCCCAGGATGCCAGCGCAGCACAGTGGAAAGATGTCGCCACTCGCGTACCCGAACCAGGCAAGCACATAAACATTCGTGCCGAGCGTCACGACCGGTAGGATCACCACCTCGCCTGTCTTCTTGTTCTTGAACACGCGATAGAAGTCTGGCGACAACGACAGCTGCACCATGACCAGCGAGACAACGCTCAGTACCCGGAAGGCCATCAGGGCTTCGTCGAAGGCACTCATGATTCTACACGTCGGCTGGTGTCAAATGAGTGTGAGGTGTTGCGAATGGGTTGCTGGCGAACTGGTCGCGGCCGGCTTGGGGACGGGGACTTGGTGTGGCTTGAGGGCTGAGGCGCAGATTTAAGAATGCTGAGCTGTGTGCACGCTGCACTCCACATAACTCCCGGAGCATGGTAATTGCCATACCCTGCGTAGAGGCCCCCAGGAGACTTCGAGTCCCCGTTAGAATGCAAAGCAGGTGACCACCAAGTCGGGTTGCCTGGTTCTTGCAACACCTCGAAGGCGTGTAAGAGGCGGGGCCAGCTTTACCTTCGCGCGTAAGCGATGCAGCGTGGCGCGCCATCAAATCTTCCCTGGAGGACGCACATCAACAAATTGTTTATGGGGCGGCATGCAAACAGATTGACTTCCGCAGATCCCCGACTCACTGCCTACCAGCGGGCCTGGATATCGCCCTTGGTGGTGCACCTAATCTCTGGGGCGGAAAGGCTGGAGCGGCCGAACACCTCGAGGTCGCGGTCGTTCAGAGTACGCTTTTTAAAGCCTACGTTTCTCCGCGGACCCGCAACCAAGACGCTGATCGGTTATCAACGAGAGCTACCTGGATATGCCGGTGCTGATGCAGTCAGATACTTGGTCCAATCATTCTCACTCGATCCGTCGGAAGCAAGCACACACGGAGTTGGGAATGCCATCGCCAGAATATGGAGGCACAAAATGGCAGGGATATGCTGGCCGGTGAGCTGTGGCCCAACAAGCCGAGTCTTCCTTTACACCTTCGACTCCAACAGTTCGTCGAGTCATCTGGAAGTTGGCGGTGCTCGAATACGGTGTAAAGCCGGGCCGGTTCCAAGATCGCGTCACCTTTCTCACTGACGTGAACATGGCTCCGATCTAGCAAACGCCCGCTGAGCTGCATCGGCGTGCGTCACCGAAGCCCAAGCGGCCTTCATTGGGTTACTCTGTCGTGACGAGCGCCTAGTCGACGTGCGTTGCAGATCAGGAAGCACTTCAATATCGCGCGCCAAGTCACCGTTACGCCGAACGCGCAAACAAAGGTGCAAGTCGTGTCACCACGGCGGCTGTACGAATGCTCTTAGTTGGGCTTGCCCTATTACGGTGCAGCTAGTATGGACATCGGTGACAGGTGCAGTCGAGCTCACTCGATCAGCATGGAAATACGTACGTAGATGGCCTTGAGCATGCTCGCCAGTCGTTCTGACTGCACGCGGGGATTCGGTTGACCGCGAGGATCATCCACGTTGGAAGAGCATGTTGGCGCTCGCGTGATGGGAAACAAGTAGGTCATGATCGTTTTACCAACGATGAGCAGAACGCCGCTGGGCTGCGATTGCTCGGTTGCTCGGTAATGCTTACGCCGAACGGTGCTGGTGACCCCGTCAGAGTGTCTTCAGTCACGCAAACTGCCTGTTCCCCCTGCTGATCACCCGAGCATTGGCCCAGTCGACATACACGGTGTTATCAGTCTAACATGATTCAGAGCCACGTACCCAGCTGTTCAGCTGTGGCCCCAATCCTCGTTGCTCTGATACTAGTAACGTCTCGGCCCAGGAGAAGAGTCCCAGCGCATACTGATCGTCGCGGAGGCACGTGCTGCGCAATCGTCGAAGCCTTCCATTTCCGCGTGGGCTCTCTTCCAACTCATTTTCCAATTCGACTCCAAGCCAACACCACACGCAATAACCCCGCCGCGATGTCTTCCTCTGCCAAAACACCCGTCCGCGTTGCCGCCGTTCAAGCTGAGCCCGCGTGGTTGGACCTACAAGCTAGTGTGAAGAAGACCTGCTCGCTGATCGCCGACGCCGCCAAGGGGAATGCGTCTCTTGTGGCCTTCCCGGAGTGCTTCATCCCTGGCTACCCCGCATGGATCTGGGATCGATCGATGGACACGGAGCTGGGAATCAAGTACATCGAGAACTCACTCAAGATTGAGTCTCCCGAGATGGACGAGATTCGAGCGACGGCGGCGGCCAACAACATCAACGTGGTGCTGGGCTTCTCCGAGAACGACAACAACTCGCTCTACATGGCGCAAGTAACGATCTCCGGAATGACGGGCGAGATCATCATGAGTCGACGCAAGTTTAAGCCCACGCACATGGAGCGCACCATCTTCGGGGACGCCTCTGGCGACTCTCTGATGAACGTGGTGGACTTGCCAATCGGCAAGGTCGGCGCGCTCAACTGCTGGGAGCACATCCAACCGCTGCTCAAGTACCACAGCTACACTCAGGGCGAGGAGATCCACGTGGGGTCCTGGCCGGCACTGGAGCCGTTTGTACCCGGCTCGCCGGGGCACTGGGGCATGAGCCGTGAGGGCAGTCACACGGCAGGTCGGCAATATGCCCTCGAGGGAGGTTGCTTCGTG
>JAADYK010000809.1:0-13933 GCA_023338225.1 Halophytophthora batemanensis | reverse complement strand
TCCGATACAAAGAAGTAGTGGCCCACGTTGCACGCGCCGTACAACTTGATCACGTTCGGGTGCCGCAACTGTCGCCACACCGTCACTTCCTCCGCAAACGACGCCATGGAGGCACCAGCGATGAAGAGTTTGACCACGACATCTGCGTCCAGCCACTTGGCTCGAAACTGCACGCCAGCGTCTTCTTGGTCGAGTTGCATTTGTAAGGACACCTCGAACGGAGCGATAAACCATCTCGTTGATGACTGCGACTTGTGATCTTCGAGTACATCGAGGCTGGAGTGTGAAGTGTTTAATGCGACGCGGAGGTGTGAGGTCAACAGACGTTGGATGCCTACATATCCGACTTTAGCAGCGAAGTACAGCGCAGTCCTTCCATTTGTGTCGACCGCATCGGCGTCAGCGCCTCGGTCGAGGAGAAACTGAACGATATCCACCATGCCACGTTGCGACGCGACCATCAGCGCAGTGGAGCCATCGTAGTCCTTGACTTCTTTGTCCGCGCCTTTATCCACCAGATACCGAACCTCGTTCACACGGCCATTCTTAGCAGCCAGAATCAGCGCAGTGGAGCCGTCGTTGCTCTTGACCTCCTTGTCCGCGCCATGATCCACCAGATACCGCACCTTGTTCAAACAACAATTGCGAGCAGCCCATCTTAGCACAGAGCGGCTGTCATTGCTGTTGACTTCTTTATCTGCGCCTTCCTCCACCAGATACCGAACCACGTCCACACGGCCATTCTTAGCAGCCAGCATCAGCGCAGTGGAGCCATCGTTGTTTTTGGTTTCCTTGTCCGCGCCTTCCTCCACTAGATATCGCACCACATCCACATGACCATAGCGAGAGGACAATACCAGCGCAGTGGAGCCGTCGTTGGTCTTGACTTCTTTATCCGCGCCTTCCTCCACCAGATACCGAACCACGTCCACACGGCCGTTACCAGCAGCCCATATCAGCGCAGTGTAGCCGTCGTCGTCTTCGGTTTCCTTGTCCACGCCTTGATCCACCAGATAACGAACCACGTCTACATGACCTCCAAAGGATGCCCACATCAGGGAAGTGTGGCCGTACTTGCTCTTGGTCATCTTGTCTGCGTTTTGATCCACCAGATACCCCACCACCTCCAATGCCCCCTCTCGCGCCGCATACATCAGCGACGTCATTCCATACTCGTCCACACCATCCACGTCCGCGCCACCTTCAACCAAGCCTCTCACTGCCTCCAGGTCGCCCGCTCTTGCAGCGGCATGACACCGTCCTGCCATCCTCCTTGCTCCGCGCAGATCCCGCACTGATTCTCCCTGTCTTTTCGATCTTTCTCCCCTCATGCAGCAACCATCCGAGTCCGAATGGAGCAACCTCGCATCAGACCGAACCAGATCTGAGCAGACCAGACCAAAGCTGAGTCCGTTCCGCTTCAAGGCGACGGTCGGGCGGGTGTTCAATTGCATTGGCTTAGCTCCTCGGCCGGCGTCCTGCCGACACTCCAAGTCCTTTCTCCTTGATTCCTGCTCCTTGCCGAGACGCTAGCACTCCTGGCGACTCCACATTCGAGTGGCCCGCACACACAGCTGGTGACTTTGGGAGGCCACTCCCCGTGCTGAGCCCGAGAGCCCGGCCGCCGCCGGAGCAGCGCCGAGTGGACCGTGGCTTCCCAGCGTCGAGAAGAAGTGCTCACCACGCATTCTCGAGAATAAGCGGCAAGCCCACTTCCCTGCACTAGAGTACGTGGCTTGTGGCCAAAGGTGTTTCCGGCCAGGACAGCCAGTAGCCACCACACCTCCACTCACGCGCATTTCACTCGAGTAGCGTTCCCGAAGGTTGGGTCGTCCGCACAAGCGCACACGAGGTCATGTGCATGGTAAGCCTCTTTAGTGATGTGGTCTCTGCGTTCGTGGATCGGATCGACTACTCCTTTCTCGCAAGGAAAGTCCGGGTTTGCTGGTTGAATGTATCCTTGGAGCGATGAGTTGCTGTTCTTGCTGCTGCTAATGCTGCCGGTGTTCTCGCCGGTTGTGCGAGAAGCGCCAGTGATCCGCGAACGTGTGATGGAGCCGAAGCGCCTGACCTGTTGGTAGTTGAGGGTAGCCACACCGCCGTACACGCCGCTGCCCACACCTCTGCCCACACCACCTGCACGTTCAGTGCCAATGGAAGAAGACGCCTTGAGGTACTCGTGCAGCGTGTGTCAGCTTGTCTTCCAGCGAGATCAACGTCTTACGCGTGAAGTCATCGTTTTCCTCCCCACAATACTGCCCTGGTGTTCGCACGGGTTTCTTCATGCGAGCACAGATGAACTGGTGCAGGCGTTTGTCTTCATCGCGGTCCGGTTTCCACTTGAGTGGCACGGGAACTGGGTTCGAATTTGTCTCCTCGCGTTTCGGAGCGCTTTCGGCGGCTGTAACATCATCATCCATGGTAGTGGCGGCAGGTCGCACCACCGAGGTTCTCGCCGCAGTAGATGGAGAAGGAGGGCGTTTGTCGTGCTTGTCACACTTGACGAAGTCCACTTACGCGCACCAGTCGTGTGCGTCAGCGAGGCAGGCTTCCTTGCCCGTGGGTAGTACACATTTCAGCGCGTGCTTGAGCTGCTGTGAATTGGGTGTCAAGTTGAATGCGGGGTTCGTGGCCCCCGGCTCGGACGGAAAGAATGCGTGCACACTACAGAAGGGTCTGTACACTCCAGAAGCGTTCCTCAAACGGAGAAGGAGCCACCCTCTGTTTCGACAACACACTGGCCACGGCAAACAGGTTAGCGGTGCTGCTAGCATTTACTGTGGCGACAGTTGAAGCGTTTTCTCCGATGGATCGGCTACTGTGTCAGCATGGAGTGGCAACCGCAGCAAACAACCCACCATCCGGGATATTTTCTGCATTTCCTTCTTGCCGTGGTGCTTCCAGGTCAGCATCAGCTTGGCCGCCAATGGTCGGAAGAAAAGGGGACGAAGGGAATCGAGAAACGTCCTCGAAGCTTACGAAGACGACGCCCAACTTGTGTTGGACGGCCTTCGAGTCGTCCTCGAGTGTCTGTGCCAGCCCGGACTCGAAGTTGTTGACACTCCCGGCGTCATCGTCACTGCCAGTGGCAGCTAGGATCCATGTGCATTTGCTGCAACGGGAGGCCTCTCTCGTCGGATTTGCAGCTCGTGACTTGAGGCATCAACACAAACATTTTCAGCGGTAGCACGTATCGGACTGCTGGTGTAATTCCTTTTGACCGCTCTGCTGTCGTGAAGTCGAGACGGTCTCCCGACAGTACCAGCGTTATTGTTTGGATCGCCCGCAGTTCGTGGAACTGCTGCCGACGGTAGAATCTTCTCGATGCGCTCGTGGTTAACGTGTTCGCGGAGCACTTCCTGCTCGCAGAGCTTCCACTCCTGTGACTTGTGCAGGCGGTCGAAGTACACACGATGTTGCACGCGTGCGAATGTACCGTGGCGCGCAGCGTCTCGCGTACCGAACGCGACAGCTGATGGAGCACGTCGTACTTGGAGAGCATGAGAGTCTCACTGAGAGCAAGAGGACCTCACCTCCACTTGGGTGCTGGCACTCACGGGCACTTCGCGGTGGACGACCTCGTTGGAGTTGGCACCACCAGCTACGCACTAAGCAACGAACCAACAATTCCAACCACATCGTCAGCAAATGAAGCCTCGACAAGATCAAGACAGAAACAAGAACTGAACCGAGTGCGTCCACAGAAAGATCACTCCGTCCTGGTGGGCAGCTTGCGCCTCCATTGTGCGAGTCAAAACGCCTGTCACGCAGACTCGGTCGCTCCCGGCCGACTATAAGTGCATCCAAATGGCGTGATACGCGTACGTGTACAGCTTTTGGGAGGTTTACCTGATACATCGTTCTGCCAAAGGAGGCAGAGCCTTCTTCATGGTTTCTCCCTTGAGATACAGCTTTGGTCGCTCGAGGGCTCACGTCTACCAAGAACTTCAAGACCAGCCAATGCACCGGAACCACTCGCGAGATTACATATATACACCGACTAGACGGCGGGTGGCTACGGACCCGGTATCAACGGCACCAAAGGCTCGAACACACGCCGTTCCAGCTCCACTGCAGCCAGCAGCACAGTCACAAGCCGCTCCGACAGATCGTACATGGTTCCGTAGTCGCAGTAGCCGCCGAACTTGACCAAACAACCTGGTTGCTCCGGTTGCAGCGGGTCCAGCCGATCAAACTGCACCCACGTGGTCAAGTCAGCGTAGCGCACCTTCTGGCCGTCTTCACGAGGTCTTGACGCGGCCGGATGGCTCCACCCGCCCGCTGCAGCTCCGTCCGCGTCTTTAGACCGCGGCGTACGACCGGAAGAACCTGGGTTCATGCAGGCTCGCGCCAGGACGAAGCCCGTGGGTGTCTCCATGCGGAAGCGCAGGAACAGCGAGCGCATGACCACGCCTTGGTGCAGTGGGTGCACCATGTCTCGCGCTACCACGTGGGCGTCTGAGTTCAGTTCCTGCAGCTTCTCGAACCGCAGGACACGTACAGGATACGACCCGTTCTTGGATTTGGACGACTGGTAGATTTCCCAGGCTTTGGCTGCCGCGGTGCTGGCGTGGACATGCGGTACGCGCTTGGACAGCAAGAAGTGCACGTTGCTGTCCACCGTCTTGTGCTGGATGGCCCAGCCGAAGCAGCCATCTAGCGACGTTGTAGGTCGGCCTGCCGTCAGTCGCTCGAAGAGCGCAATGTCCTGCGCGCAGCTCGCCATCAGCTCCGTCGCGTGAGCTTCAGTAATGGGCTTAAACTCTGGCACTGACGCTGCGGCGCTGGCTGCGAGCTGGGCCATGTCCACGTCGCTGCTGGTGTCCACGTCGACCTTCTCCAGGTGATAGTCGGCCAGTACGCGCTCCAGACGCTCGTGCGACTTGCGGTTGCTGGCCAGCGTCTGTTGCAGCAGGAAGTTCTCCTGCTGTAGCGCCTTGGAGACGGCTGCGAGCTGGCTGTACTTGGCAAAGAGCTGGCTGCCGGCTTGCGCTGGCACTGGCGTGGGCGACTGGAAGCGCGCAGCTTGCTGCTGCAACGCCTCGCGGTACTGTTGCTCCAGGAGGCGGATGTCGTGGCGCATGCTGCTCAGCTCCTCGCGCTCGCGGCGACGCATGCGCTGCATGGACTCGCGGTTGCGCTTGCGCCGCAGCTCTGCGGGCGTCATCGCGCTCTCGTCGTCGGCCCGGACGCACTTGGCGGCATCCGTGCGTGGCGCCGTGCGTCTCGTCTTGGGCTTTGACGCCTCGTGGAGCGGCGGGGACGGCGCGAACGCGGCTGCGGCGCTGCGAGCGTCCAGCACGGGCATCGCGAGGGGGAGGCTGCTGCTGCCTTCGCGAGCGGTTGCTGCAGTCCGTGGCGACTTGGCACTTGCCGCGGCAGAAGCCTCTCGAGCTGCTGCGCGTGCGTTGGCCGAGTGGAGTGGCAACCTGCGAGACGAAATGCCCTTGTAGTGTTGTAGGGACGGGATGAGTATCAGATGACGTGAGCTTTATCTTCTGGTTTGTATGTGACGGCGATCTGAAGCGCTGCGAAACGGCGAAATCCGTGAAAGTTGATGCAGCAGCACGCGGACCAGACAATCACTCTAGCGATGTACGGTAGAGTCGAAGTGTTTTCTCGTGTCAAACAGCTGAAGACCTTCAATCTGGCATACATGCGAAGCGTGTATGCCGTTCCAGAGTTCCCTCTGGTCTTTTAGGAGCCCCGGCTTTGTGGCCTAAAGCACCGCCTAAAACGCCGCCTAAATCGGAGCTGCGAACGCGACACTTCTCCTTTTCAGCCAATCAGCGCGGCCGCCGTCGCGCTCCATCACCATGCCACCAAGCGCAGCAACATGTAGAAGCCGTCGTCGCCGGCCGCCCGAGGGAGCCCCGCCGCGTGCCGCCAAAGCCCCGGGGGCCCTCCGCGACGCAACACAGCACACAGTATGACTCTCCAGACGCCGAGGGAGGCGCGGGCAGCGGCGCTGGCCGCTTCCCCGTCTCTCGAGCCTCGTCGCGGCGCTGTAGACGACTCGTCCGGCGTGCTGGAGCCAGCTGCCAGCCCGGAAGCCCTGCGAGCGCCTCGAGGTGGCGCTGGCAAGGCCGCGCAGAAGGAGCGCAAACGACTGGCGTCGCTGGACCGGCGTCGGCGCCGTAATCGCGAGGCCATGCAGCGTGCGCGCCAGCGTGATAAGGACCACATGGAGGCGTTGCGCGACGAAGCGCGTGCGCTGGAAAAGACGCACCGCGCGCTGGTGAGCAAGCTGGATGCGGAGTTGGGCAAGCTGGTGGGCGTAGCAGCCTCCGAGCCGCCTGCCTGTCGCGCCGTGGAGCTGCAAACGCGACTGCAGGCTGCACGTGAGCAAGCCGCTGCGCTCATGACGCAGAACCTGGCCTTCCAGGAGCAGTTGAGTGAGCGTGTCAAGGGCGAAGACCGCATGGAAGGCTTGCTAAAGGAGCTGCGAAGAGAGCAGCAAGCACAGGAGCAAGTGTACCGCCGAATCGCACACGACGCGCTGCATCCGTCGCTGCTCCGTGAGACCTTCACGGAAGAACGCGCCATGCAAGTCATCTTGACGTCGCGTCAGGACCGCCGGGAAGTGGATCAGGTCGGCTTTCTGGGCGCTCAGCGCATCGAACTCTTCGGGTGGTCGACGCTGCACCGCTTCCACGGCGGCAACCTGTACTTCTCCTTCAAGAAGCTGTTCCGCAACCGTTCTGCGGCGCACATGGCGGCTCGTAATTGGGCCAACGAGATCAAGTTCGTCACGTATCGCAGTGCTACGGAGGCCGCCACGCAGCAGTACTACGTGCGACTTGAGTGCTTGTGGACGCCGTTTGCTGGAGTTGAAGCGATCGGAGACTAATGGGTGGTTCTGGTGACTCTGCGTGCGTTCAGGTTGTTCGAAAGGTGAACGACGACACGTACCTCATCGCCCGGGAGAAGCAGGACCCGGACAACGAAGGCGAGTTGATACGTTTGCTGTATCTGCGCTTCCGCATCGTGGAGCCGGATGGTAGCTACGCCGTGGTCACGCAAAGTGTCCCGCAGGCACGAACGTTGTACGGGCGGTCACTGGACAAGATCTGGGCCAACACGTGCTCCATGTGGGACCACTTCATCCCCGTGTGGGACGACGACGGCGAAGAGCACTGCCAGATCCACATGGCCGGCATCTCGGCTGTTGGAGACCCTCGTGGAGTGCGTAACAACGTGCTGGAGACCATTCTGGGTCTTATGCGCTGGGAGAACATCAACGTGGGCCCCACGCTGTCGCTCAAGAGCTCGGACACGTCGGGCGAGCAAGGGGAGGCAGCGAAGAAGCGTGCTGGAGAGAAGAGCCAGCCTGGTGCTGCGGCCTCGTGATCGAGCTGGCTGTGACCGTCCCGAGTCGTCTTCGGACTCTCGGGTATGAATGGCGCAATAGTGGGCATGCAGCCGCCCAGATGTATGTATGCATAAGCGATAAGCTCCTCCGCACCCGTGTTGATACAGGAGTTCATGAAGACCAGCAAGCTCTCACCAACAGTGTAGCCATGACTCGTCAGCGGACGTTGGTGCATCTCCAAGAGCCCCGTCTCATGTGAAACCGCCTCTTGTCAACTCATCATGGCTACATTTTCTAGGTTGAAGGAGTTGCTGGCGTTGTCTGGCATTGTCCTTCACAATCGAAGGTCTGGGGCTTCGTCGAAGCATTGCTCGCTTCCCCAGCGTGAGCCAAGGCTACCGCGGGCGTTGGCAACTTTCCTCGTTCTCTCACTCTTGCATCGCTTCCGCCACCAAGACCTAGGAAGCACACAGACACCAGCGACAACGAGCTGCTTCGTACTGGTGCTCTAGCTGTTGCAGGCGTGCTGTCCATCACCAAGTCTCGCCGTGACGTCCGCCATGAGACTGAACACCACGTCGGGTTACCGCGCCTTCCGCTTCGACGCCACCCAGCTCTGTTACTCGCTGGACTCGTGCTACGACAACGCGGCTTCGTACACGTCCTGGGTGTCCGTTGAAGAAGGTGCTCGGGTCGTCTTCTACGTGCAGAGCGAGTGCCAGGGCCAGTATGTGTCCAGCAACGACACGTCTCGCGGTTCAATAACCTTCACAGACGTCGGGTTCGACAAGAGCGTGCCGCCCTTTACGGTCTGGAGCAACGGCATCTACACCAACGGCCTCATGCACATCTGCCAAGACTGGGAGAGCATCGAGCTGTTTGCTGATGCAACTTCCAACCCCAATAGCAGCAGTAGCAGTAGCTTAGACGTTGGGCCATCAGTCGACACACTCCTGTCGTCCAGTATGCTGTACTGAAGCTCTAATTCCCGTCCCCCTGCACCTTTCTCGCTCGTCCACCCTGTCCCTACCTCCCCTTCTTGCCGCTAGCTCATCTCGAGACTGCTTTACGAGCCGCTGGGTCTCCGAAAGCCTCGGAGATTGCTTCCAGCGCCAGCAGCGAGGCTTGCTGCTCAGCCTGGATGACACCTTCCAGCCCGGCGATCTGCGTCTCCACCTGCGCTACCCGTTCCTCCACACGCCGGCCATCCAGCGCCAACCCATCCGAGAACTGACGCAGTACGTCCGTCTGCTGGGCATCGAACTCGCGCTTGAACTGCGTCAAATGGCGCGACACAGCGTCCACCACAGCGCGCGGGTCGGACGCTGGCGCACGGCGAGCCAACTCGGCCTGCAACTGCTGTTCGCGCGTCTCCAACCGCTCCTCCACCAGTGTCTCCACCTGGGTGCGCATGCCAGTCGAGAGTTCGTCCGCGGTGCTCTGCTGTGCATCCGATCGGAGCTGCTGGAGCTGCAATTGGAGCTCCGTCTGCAACTTGGCCATCTGTGCGCTGTTGGTCGACACACGGTCCGCCAGGACGTCCAGTCGGGCTTCTAGACGTGGTAATGCACGCTCGCATGCTTCCACCTTGGCTGCGAGTACTTGCACCTGCGAAGCGGTCTAGAAAAGTAAGGATATGAAAGAAAGTACCGTGAGAGGCCGAGAAAGCGACAGAATCGAAGGTTCCAGGAGGACAAACAACGCACCCGTTCGTGCTGCTGTGTCTCCATACGGGTGAGGAACTGGCCCAATCGCTGCTCGAAGTTCTGGTTCATACACTCGATGGTCTTGCTCACGATGAACTCTACCTCGGCGTGTTGCAGCGGTACGGGCGGTGACTCCACGGACGTTGCAGCGTCTCCATGACCTCCCGCTTGCTGCTGCTGTTGTGCTGGTGGTGGGGTATTCACGTCTGTGGCTGCTCCCCAGCTTGTTCCAAACGCTCCGGAACTCGGCGGGATCGGCTCCACAGGCCTCGTGATTTCACAACGCACCAGCTCTGGACGCTGCTGCTTCCCGTACTGCTGTGCTTCACTCTGGAATCCCGCCACAGCCTCGAGACTCGCCTGTACGCTGGCTTTGGCGTCTCGAGCCACGGCTTCCAACTCAGCATTCAGTCGCATGGGAGACGACAGCGTAGCCACTTTGACCAGCTTCCTGTTGACGTTGCTGGCAGTCAGCGGTCTGGGCAACTGTCTTGGCTCCGTGGCGTCTCTCACCGCCCGAACTGACTCCGATATCGCCATGAACACTGGCTCAGCGTCCGATTCCAAGCACAGCTTGAGCCTCGGGAAGCCCGTGGCTATCAGCTCTTGAAGAGCTTCACAGCACTCTTCCTCTGCGTCTTCCAGGACGTCCACCACCAACTGCTCAAGCGAACAACGCTCTCCGGCCGCCACAGCACGCTGGAAACCACGCAGCAGCACCCGCTGGCCGCCCGACTCGCCAAAGCCACAGGAACGTATGTCCAATTGGCGTAGTACTGCATCATCCCGCCTTCGGAAAAGCGCACGCACGAGCTCTTGCTGACCGTCCTCCGAGAGCGGATTGCCTTCTAGATACAACGTCTCCAGTGTTTCCACGCCGCTAACCAGTAAAGCACCCACTCCGTACTCGATAGCATTGCCTTCCACGCTCAACTGCCGCACTGGAAGCTGAGCCAGACACGCGAGACCAGCAGAGGACACGCCATTGCGTGAGACGTCCAACCGCTCCAGTGCTACCGTCGTGGCTGTGGTAGAGCCCAGCGCCACGGCCAACACCCCAGCGCTATTGCGAGAAGCGTGGGCCAGCTTAACAGCGTCGGACACAGCGCGTAGCCCTCCGTCACGTAGGTTATTGTCGGCTAGAAGCAGGTGACGGAGTGCGGTACAGCTCTGCAGTGATTGACCCAAGAGGATCCCGGCCTGACGTGGTAGCTGACACTTGGAGAGCTCCAGCGTCACCAGCGACGGCGTCAGCAACCCCGAGACTGCGATGAGTGATGTCATGCCCAGCTGAAGACAACGCGTCACGCGGAGCTGCGTCAGTTCCACCTGCGCGGCGGCAAATCGAGACGTCCAATTGCTCACAAAGGACTCGGAAAGGACGGAGTTCTCGAGTCGCAGGGAGCGCAGGAAGCGACCTTGAACGCTCGTTAGAACTGGCTGGAGCTGCGCCACAGCAGTGTCGTCCAGTGTCCAACTGCGCAGCTCCAAGCTCTTGGCGTCCAGCGGTGGGTTGGCCAGTGCGTCCAGTACCACACGGTCATCCTACGGCTCACAGCAACAGCACAACAAGTGAATGGCTCCATCGCAGCGGCCCAGAGATGCCCCCATACCAGTCGCAAGGCCCTCAAGGACTCACCTGCGTCCACACAATGCAGGCTGGGCTCTCGAGCACTTCGCCGTCTTCCGTCATGCTCCAGCGCCTCCAGCCCGTCGGTCCAGCCGTCTCCACGTCGCTTTGGCCTATAATAGCTGCCGCACACCAAGAGACAGCAGCCCAACGCCTCCACCTCCCGTCGCAGGGCAAAACCACTCACAACACGCCACTCCGCGTTCATTTCCCGGGGTTACAACCGCTCACTGGGTCGTCTCTGCTTTCTGTGCTTAGAGCCCGCCACCAGCCGCTTGCTGGCCTTCCAGCTTCTTCTGTGCGAAGGCCAGTCGGTCCACGTAGAGCTGGTACGTGTCCTTGGCGAGCTGCTCGCGCTCGGCGGCCAGCGAGCGCTCTAGGATGTCCAGCTGCTGCATCTTGAGCTCCATCTGCCGCAGTTGATTCTCCTGCAGCTCCCGCACCAGCTCACGTACCGGGCCCTTGGCCGTGGCATCCGCCAGCTTCTGAGCACGCACAGCCACGAGCGCTGCCGTCGTGGCGCTGGCCGCTTCTTCCGCTACGGCCACCGCCTCCACCGTCACGCCCACGTCTTTATCGTTGCTTGCACCGTCGTCCTTGGCCTGTGGCGCAGCAGACACGTCCTCCATGGCCACGTCGCCGTCGTTCTGAGTCGCGGTCTCAGTCGTCGTTGGCTCGGACTTCACCACAGCGGCTGAGCCACCAACACCAGCCGCGTCAGCACTGCTTTTCACGGCTTCAGCCGCTTCTTCAAAGCTCGTGGATGAACTCGCCTTGACCCCAGCAGCACCATTTGCTTGCGTCTTGTCTTCTTCCTTGACCGCTGACGCCTCCAGGCTTGAAGTGTCCTTGGGTTTAAACCCACTGACGTCCGCAGACATGGTATGAAGCCTGCGGATGGCGCTGATGGCTGCTTGAGCCGCCGCTTTAGCCACCAATGGATCCGCCTGCTGTAGCAGCGCTGACAAGTCCAAGACGGGCTGGTTGAGCGCTTCGCCGGCAGCAAAAGGACGTAGCGACTGCACTGCAGCACCCACACGACTGGTAGTCGCTGGTCTCTCACGACTGGACGGTTGGCCCAGCAGCGGCAGCTCCAGGAAGCGCAACAAACAGTCATCCGCCGTCTTGGAGCTGCCCACCTTGGCCGCTACAAAGTTCCAGTCGCAGCTCCCGCCAGCCAGCTCTTCATCTTCATCTCCAGTCGGAACACTCGTCTTGGGACCACTGGCGCTCACCGCTTCTAATAGCCGCGTCGTCTCCTCCTCTGTCCACTGAGAAGCCGGTGTAGTCGCCCGTGCACGCACAAAGTCCGTGGCGTCGCTGCCTTGAGGGAAAGCGCCACGGAGATAGCAGTCTTCACACAAACCGCTGCCCGGACGCAGCGCGAAGCCGGCCACCGTGAGCTCCTTCCGGTCGCTGCTGCTCTGCTTCCCGTTGGCTGCACTGCCCATTGGTGTGCTACTGGCATTGCCACCTCCAGCACTACTGGCAGCCGCTCCAGCGCTCGTGAATCTACTCTTGGCTTCCGGTGAGAGCTCGAAGAAGCGCGTGGAGTCCTCTCGGGGCTTCCCGCAGGCTTCACAGCCCAATGCGACGCCCGAACGACGCTCCGACGCTTGCTTGGCACTCACCAGCATAGCCACAGGCTCGGTGGGTGTTCGATCACTGGACGTGGGCGTGGAATGCAGGCGAAGCGAGTAGTTGGGGTGGCTGGCGGCCGGCATGGCGTGCGGTGGCACGTGGAAGTTAATGAGCCCCCAGTGCGAGAGGAACTCGTGCACACGCAGGATGGCACAGGCGTCGCCCGCCAGATTGCGCCGACAGGCGGTGGCCGTGAGGTACACGCTGGGCTGCTGGCGGTAAGCCTGCACCATGTAGTTGCGGTAGCGCAGGTAGATCTGTGCCGTCTTGGAGGCACTCGCGGCCGGTTGCGCGAAGAACTCGGGCAGCATGCGCTTCTCGATGGGACTGATGGCTTCGAGAGAGAACCACGTACTGCAGCGAGGCACGGGCACGGGATCTGCGGCTTCGTCCTCGTCCGTGGCGGCGTCCGGAGCCGTCGTGTCTTCCTCCGACGCGGCATGCTCCGGCTTGGACGCGACTGGCGCTGACGACGATTGCGCAGCCTCCCCGGCGCTGCTGGGCGTCTCGGAGGCGACAGCGGGCGTGGGGGTCGACGCAGCGGCGGCGGCGGCGGCGGCGGTCGGAGTCGCCATGGGGCTGCTGGATTGGCGCTCTTGGGGCTTCCCCAAGTACGATTTTTCTAGCTATCGTAAGACAGTGTGGTTTCCAGAGAATGCGAGGAGCTGACTGGCTGAAATTGGTTTTGGATAGGAATGCTATTTGTGCGCCACTCAGGAGATCGCTTCCGCTTGCGGAATGGCATTTGACGAGCGTTCGGGTCCCTCGAGTGCTTGCGCTCCCGGGCAAGGCGAAGGAGCGTCGTCACTTTGAGTTGCGTGAGTCTCCGGCTGGACTTCGAGGCCTTGAGCGTTAGCCGATTGATACCAACCCCGCCAAGGTCGCTGGCCTCCTGCTCGCTCGTGTTTACTGGCAACGGCTTGCCTGTGGAGCTCTCAATCGCATCGGTGGTATGCCAGGTCATCATTCGTCATTCGGAGTAGGCTTTTGCTTGACTCGCGCGGATCATTCGGTGGTGTGCTGGCGGTAGATGCCCTTTACAGCGCTTCGGTACTCTCCTAGCGTGGCCTTAGCTCGATATTCTTCTCGAGTGGGTGTCCTTGTGGTGCTGTGCTAGACTGGCACTGCGAAGCGCTCACAACGGGCGCTGAGGTACACGAATCGGAATTGGTCCCTGGCAAAGACTCGTGACGGACTTCGTTGTCCGCAGAAGTCCCGCCAGACAAGGCACGCCTGCTTCGATACGGCCAGCAGCTAGTGCGGGCTTGGGAGTCCCAGGCATTAGGGTTTTCCAACACCGACGCAAACTCTAGATTTCCCAAGACTTTACAGCTCCCACACGGCATCGGAGGCGTCAATGACACGATGGGGAAATCAGCAGCAGGCCGATTTACTTGATGCACTGGTGCAAGTCTGTGGGGCCTGAGGTTCAATCTACAACGACGCGTGAACGATGCCTCGGCAATGGGCCAAGCACAGCGCACACAGCTGCTCAGAGCGCCGATCTGGGCCAGCTCCAAGTCCTGACTCCAGATTCAACGGGATCGACACCCTTCACCCGGGACTGAAGGTTTGGTCAGTTCTGCGAGGAGCTAACACGCCAGGGTTTCCGCTCGCTGCATCACCTGTTACTCGGTGAACATG
>JAADYK010000808.1:0-13937 GCA_023338225.1 Halophytophthora batemanensis | reverse complement strand
GTTTGCGTCGGTGTTGGGAAACTCTCCTGTCTGGGGCTCTAAGCCCGTCACGAGTCTTTGCCAGGGGCCAATTCCGATTCGTGTACCTTCGTAAGGCAAACAATAGGGACTCAAGGTCCGGGGTACGACGCAGTGTCTTACGTTTGGTCGTCCAGAGCGCTGGCGAAACCGATCGTCGCTTGCTTTTTGTAGAGATAGCCGTGGACGCAGTTTGCTGCAGCTCTGCAAGACGCTGCGTCTTACCCCAATGGAGGCCAGCGAGCTTGGCGGGGCTGGCATCCAGGTTCGCGGAGGCGGCCCAAGTCTGCAACCGCGAAACTCTAAGCGGCACCTCCATTTTGTGTGGGCCACATGGATATTTGTTGGAGGCGCCACGGTGGCGCGTCACGGCCAGCGCGCCGCGTCACCCCCAGCCTAGATAAACATATATGATTTATCTAGGGCTGGCGTATCTATTTCGAGGTGGTCGGAATTCGATCTGTCACGCTAAGTGCGATCAATTACGCGCCGGAGTCCGATCTGTTACGCTAATACCAAGCTTTTACGCGCGATTCTGATTAGCTACTGGAGACCCAGCCCTGTATAAAGCTTTTTATGTTCATAGAGAGCTGGGGAGTGTCGCTGGTGACGCGTCATCGTGACGCGTCCATGAAATATCCATGTGGCCCACACAAAATACAAGGTTCACCTGAAGATATGGGCCCCGCCAAAGCAGAAGCAGAAGCAGGAGAACAGGAGAGCATGGCGGCGGCGGCGGCCTACGTCACTGGCGCAGACGTAGAGGTTGAGAAGCCTCCCAAACGGCCGACGCAGTCGGAGCGGTTCCTGAGTAGCACCGTCGCCTGGGGCGACATCTCACCGCTCTTCTTCTTGGGCTCGACAGACGGCAGTCTGCGCAGCTACGTGCCGGCCACGGGCGACCACACGCAGCTGAGCTTCCTGCGGTGGCACGCAGACTACAAGAAGCTCTTCCACGAATGCGCGCGCTTCCTGGACTCCTGGGGGGTCTTCGCGACGCTGGAGGACGCGCGACTCAAGCTGTACGTGCTGCCACTGCAGATCAATCCGCAGCTGGAAGGCGGCAGTGGCAGTAGCTCGGGCGGCACCGGGGTGGTATCGCGGGAGGACACCAAGACGGCGGTGCTGTTTGCAGCTCACGAAGACGCCAATGTTCTCTGTGTGCTGCTCAAGAACGCCACGCTCAAGGTCTTGGACTGGACCGTGAACCGCGTGCTGGAGCCGCGTGCACAGCACGATCTGCTGGGGCTTCTCACCGCCTTCCAGCTGCCTGTGCAGCAAGTCGTAGTGCTCAGTGAGAGCCATGCTTTCATCCAGTGCAAGAAGATGTGGGTTGTGCTGAATCTAGACAGCGGTAAGCTCGTGGACGTGAGCGCCGACGCCACCACCCGCGCCACCGAGGCGCTGGGAGATAATGCGACTGGAGTGTGCGATGCCATTGCGATTCCAAGTCGCGACCCACAGCGTCGACGTCACCAGATCCACGATTTGCTACTATGCGGCAAACAACATGCCGTGGTGCTTACATTGACGGCAACACAACCGTCGAACCCAGCAGAGTCGGACGAAGAAGACGACGCCATGGGCGCGTTCAACGACGTCGTAAGTCCTCTGGAGATGAACAAGAGGAAGATCGCAGGGCTTTCAAGCGACCAAGTGCACATTGAAGTAGACCGCGTGCTGGCCTACAACACAGCCCCATGCAGAGCGTTCTACCACCACCCGTTCCTGCTGCTGGACCAGACGGAGCGTGTCTCCGTGTACAACTTCGGGTCTTTGAGTTTGGTACAGACACTGCCAGTGAAAAGCCTCTACGACGCCTGTGCAGCCATCGACGTGGCGTCTGCCAATACAACAGCACAGGCGAACCGCACGCGGCCACTGTTGGTTCCAGACGACCAGCCCGCATGCTTGTTGACGGTGGCACCACCATTCGATATCAAACTACACCAGATGCTCCCCATCGCGCAACAACTTGCCCACTCTCTAGCTGAGCGTCGGCTGGAGGACGCTGTAGCGCTCTGTCAGCTCTGCCCGGAGGAGTCTCCGCTCAGTGATGCAGAGCAGCGCAAGCTCTTCGCGGACTACGGCTTCGCGCTCTTCCAGATGTCGAGCCACCGACGACGCGAAGCCATGGACTTCTTCTTTGACAGTCGTGTGGACGTTATGGAAGTGCTGCTGCTATTCCCACGCGACTTGCTGCCTCGCAAAGCCAGCGCGTTACGTAAGGACAAGGACGGAAGTAGTAAGGCTACGGTGATACTGGAAGGGGACGAGCTGGTGGAAGCTTTGTTGGCTCTCATTGGGTTCCTGCGACGCAAACGAGCTGTCTTCTTGGGTCACGAGAGTGAGCGAAGTGGACCAACTCGTCATGGACGCCACATACTGAGCCCTAGCGAAGAACGCGAGCTGGAACTCATCGACACGATGCTGGTCAAGTGTCTCGTGGTGGTGTCGGAGAAGTCGCAGTACGGCCGTCGTGCTAAACGAGCACTGCTGGATGTGGTGACGGGCCAGAACTGGTGCGAAATCGGCGAGGCTGAGATCTTCCTGCGTGCGCACGGCCGGTTCCAGGCGCTCCTGGCCTTCTACTCGGCGCGCAAACTGCATCGTAAGGCGTTGGAGCTACTGGAGGATCTGGAGCGCAACGCTGCGGCCGCTGCGGCGCTGGCTGAACAGACGAAAACTGACGACAAGCAATACTCACCGCCCGAGAAGGACGTGGCTGGTGAACTGCGGACGTCGCACGAGTACATGGTGTTGATTACTCAGTACCTCCGCGTGCTCGGTCAGAAGCACTTGGAGTTGGTTTTCGAGTTCTCACGTCGAATCTTGTCTGTGAACCCGACGCTGGGGCTCTCCATCTTCACGCAGCGCGAGGTGCCGAGCCATAAAGAAGACATCGACCCAGCAGCCGTGCTGCAACATCTCAAGACCTGTTCAGTGGCTGCTACTGCCATCGGAGTGAAAAGTGAGCAGACGGGAGTTGAAGAATCTGTAGAGGTCCCCGGGGACATGACACTGCCTCTGACCAGCAGCCAGATGCTGGCTATTGAGTACCTTACACAGACCATCTTCGACGGCTCCCGCCTGCTGCCTCCGCGTCTCCACGACGAGGCAGTCTCCTTGCTGTTGGACTCGATTCAAGTCGAGACGCCACAACACCAGAGACTCACGAACCGCGTGGAGTCACAGCGCGGCATGACAGGCTTGCTGCGTCGCAAGCTGCTGCAATTTCTGGAGTTCAGCGGCGCGGTGTACCACCCGGAGCGGATGCTGAACCGCACGCCGCTGGAAATGGTGGACGAACGCGCAGCGCTGCTCTCAAAGCTCGGGCGTCATCGAGAAGTGCTGCAGCTCTATGCGTTGGAACTGCAGGACGCGGCACTGGCAGAAGCCTACTGCAACCGATGCTACGAGTCCAAGATGGCCGACTCGTCCATCTACTCGACGCTGCTGCGGCTGTATCTGCGGCCTTCCATACGGCCAACCGGTGTGAGTGCTGGTGCCACCACGAATGCAACCAGTGTCGGTCCACCGCCACCGCTTCGGAGTGGTTCGACCAATTTTCGAGCCTCCAAGGAAGCTGTGAATGCAGCTATCAACGTGCTGAACAAGTATGCGGAGCGTATTGATGTCCCCACGGCGCTGGATCTGCTACCCGCTGATGTACCTGCAGCACTATTGGCCACTTTCTTCCGCGGCGTCCTGGAGCGCCGCGTGGAGCGCTTCCGCAATGGTCAAGTGAAGAAGCAGCTGGCCAAGATGGAGAACTTCAAAGTGCGCGAGCTGCTCTCCTCGAAGCGCAAGGGTTCCGTCACAGTCTGGTCTTCGCAGTGTTGCCAATCCTGTGGCAAGAAGCTGGGCGTCGGCACGTTTGTGCGACTGCCTGGCGGTGCGCTGCTCCACTACTCGTGCCAACCGGTGCCGTAGTCACTGCACACTTGCATGTTCCTGCTCGTTCTCACAACGATATATATGAATGTGGTTTCGACAGAGTACTACTTCTCCAGCCCGTTCTGCCCCGAGGCTCTACGCGTAGGTGGCAGACTAGTTGACTGTATCCTGCTGGTGGATGGAGACTGACAGAGAGCTTTCCAGTGTTGGTGAAGTTCACAGGCCAGTTCACCGCTGCAGCCAGTGACCCAAGCCATTGGTGGTACGGAGGTCGTGTGGGGCCACTTCAGCCTGAGCTTGTTCCATGCCCTGGACAATCCTCCAGTCTATTGTTGAAGCTCTTGGGTTGCGTTGCATTTAGACGCACTCTAGTTACGAAGAACAACACGGATGGGGTTCGTTGCCATCTACGCAGGCGACAGGTCGTGGGTCTTGAGCGTCACGGGCTTCTTCCAGGACGACTGACCCGTGAGCTTGTCAAAGTAATAGTACTGCTGCGTGTGCGGGTCGAAGATCTTGGCGATGCGCGTATGCAGCAATCGCAGTAGCTCCAGCCGCGCCACTGCGCACACCAGGAAGGTAGACAACACCTCACGGGCTTCTCCATCCGCCGTGACTGTGTGTGACCGCCTTCGACGCACAGCGCGTCGCTCACGGACGTCTTGGTCGGCACCCAACAGCAGTGTCGGCTTCTCCCACTTGGCCACGCCCGTCTTGCGGTTGTAGTAGTAGAAGTGCTCCGTCACGGGGTCGAAAACCTTCTCATAGGCGTCAAAAAGCAGCGCACGTAGCTCATCCTGTGCGCGTCGCGAGCGCCACATGCGCTGAAGTCTCGCGGCTGCTTCATCTCGCGTCATCTTCCGCAATCGCTGCAGTCGTCGCTTGTGTCGTTTGAGTCGCGCTCGCTCGCTGATACGTGGTAATCGCACCGCTGCAGCCGCCAGAGGCATGACCAGCGTGCTCTGACGTCTCGTGGCAGCTGAAGCGGGCACGCTATCATCAAAGAGCTCCAGGTCGTAATCTCCCAGCACCGCCGGCTTGAGCCAAGTGGCCGTGCCACTCACGCGGTCGTAGTAGTACGTACAGCCCGAGGTCTGGTCCATCAGCTTGCGGTAGCGACGACGTAGCAGCTCCAGCACCAGCTTCCGACTCGCGAACCGACGGTACAGTGCCTGGATGGTGCGCGCCGCAGCCTCCTCGCTCTCGAATTTCTCTCGCCGCGGAGGCAGCCCAAATCTCCGTCGTATGAGCCTCTTCTTGGTTTCAGCTTGTCGTTGGCTCTCGTCTTCCTCGCTCTCTTTGTCCCCCCGTAGCAGTCGAGGCTTCTCCCACGAAGACTCCTTCGTGGCTACGTTGTAGTAGTAGTAGCACCCCGAAGTTGCGTCCCAGAGCTTCTTGAGTCGAGAACGCAGCAGTCGACGCATGAACTCGCGTCCACGATGACAACGGTACGCCTGCTGTACCACCCGGGCAGCTTCCTCTTGCGTCATGGCCGCGAAGCGCGCCAGTCGCTGGATCTCCACCGGTTCGCCAAGATCGTACAGCCGTCGCAGCAACGCCGGAGGCTCCCAGAGCTTCACTGCCTCCGCTTGCTGTCTGCGCGTGAGTTTAGCCACACCCGCGGGCTTGCGTATGTGGTAGACCCGACCCTTCTCCAGGTCAAAGTGCTTCTCGTAGCGCTGATGCAGCCGCGTCTTGGCCATGCGGCGTGCACGAAACCCTCGCCAAGCAGACTGCAGCTTTGTGGCAGCCTCCTGCGGTGTCAACGGCGGTAAGATGCGCGGTGATGCATCCGGGTCGCGGATCGGCACTTCAAAGTCCTTGCTGAGCTCCACAGGCCGCGCCCAGCTCTTGTTACCGCGCCAGAGATTGTAGTAGAAGAACTCACCGTGCTCGATGCTGAAAACACGCTGGTAGCGTTGTTCCCGCGCGCGTTGGAGTACACGACGCGCCCGACGTGCCCGAAAGAGACACTGCAACTTGCGTACGGCCTCGTACTCGCCCATAGCCACACCCGGTCGCCGTGTTCCATGGAGCTGACGCTCGTGCGCACACTGCCGACAACTCCAAAGCCGCAGAGGAGACGGTTGGAAGCCTTCACAGCGCCAACACAAGCGACAAAGCGGATGCACGAGACTCTCCACGTCTACTTCGTCCAAACGCTGGGCCTCGCGGAGCTCTTCAGCCTCGCGAGCACGTCGATCGGCATCTGGCTCCAGTCTCACGGGTGCAGCAGCCAGTAGCGGATGCGATGAGCTTAACGGCAGCAGTGGTAGTTTGCTTAGATCCAACCGTGGCATGATCACAGGTTTATCTCGCCAAAGTCGCGAGACTTCGGGCTTCTCAAAGCTCTGTGCGTCCCGCGAGAGCGTGTTGAAAACTGTAAAGCTGCGACCACAAGCGAGAGATGCCACACGGCCGAAGCGCTCTCCCGCTGGCAGTCGTAACTCAGTTGGCGTACCATGAAAGGCGCGCGTACTGCCCCATGTGAACACGCGGTTGTCAACCGTAAGCGCCGCTGTGTGGTGCGCTCCACAAGCCACTCGCGTGACCAAGACCTCGTTCTCCAGTTCACACGGTGGCAGTCGCAAAGGTTGTGGCTCGAAAGCCACTTGAGTCAGCCCCGCGCCAAGTTGGCCGTAGATCCCAGTACCCCAGGTGAAGACACGACCAGCGTTCACATCACTGGTCTCCGCAGCGATGCAGGCGTTGTGCCAAGCTCCACAAGCGATGGACAACACCACTAGCTCTTCTATAGCGCCACGAACGCGTGCTGGCTCGCCCACGTCGCTTGTTGTGCGCTTGGAGGCCGACGGGTGACCCTGACCCAGTCGCCCGCCATCCGTGCAGCCCCAGGAAAAGACACTGCCGTCCGAAGTCAGCGCCAGAGTATGCAGCGCGCCACAAGCCACTTGTCGCACCAGCACCGAGCGCAGTGCTGCCACCTGGTGCAGCACAGCGGCACGAGGGAAGTTGGAGCCATTGGAGTTCGCACTGGAGCTGGTGCGTGAAGGTGGCAGGCCGAGTTGGCCGTGCGAGTTGCTGCCCCAGCAGAAGACGACGCCGTGGTGGCCAGCTACATGGTCGCACACGGCAGCGCTATGCAGTCCGCCTGTGGCCGCCGCCACGGCTTGGTAATTGGCCAGAGCACCCACGACTACAGCGCGGTTGCGTGCCACGTGTACAGCACTCTCCACACTCACACCCAGTGCTCCATGTGCGTTGTCTCCCCAGGAGAAGAGCTCACCGGCGCGTGCTAATGCCAGCGCATGACTACGAGCCACCGACACGTGCTCCACGTGCTCAGCACGCAGTGTGTGAAGGAAGACGGGCGTTGCTAGCCAATGTGAGTCTCGGGGTGAAGCTTCGAACTCGTCTCGTCGGTGGACGGCGCTGCAAAGCCCCACTTGCGAGGCCAACCCACCCGTCCGACACAGCCAAGCCGCCCCACGCACCGCGTCCAGAGCGTACACTGCTTCGGAATCTGCACCCTGCTCCATCGCCAGACAGAGACTTCATCAGAGCCCACACGTTCTAGTCAATCGCACAAGCCCACACAGAGACGTACAGCGGTGACACTGGTGAGGTGTTGACCCCGCAAAGGCTGGACGTCCACCATGGCCGCATCAGGTCGCGCGACACAAAAGTAGACACATCCTTGCGCCTTGCGACGACTCTCGAGCGCTTGCGCTGCGGCTTGAGCGGCAGCATCACCAGCCAAAACGTGCTGGTCCACCCAGCGCTGCAGCCGACAGATAAGCAGCACCTTCTTGCCTGTGGATGGCAGGCCGAGCGCCAACGCCAGCAGCCTCAACTCCTCACGTGAGAGACGTCGAAGGTCCACATCTCGCCAGCGTCGTCGACTTTGAGCGTGGCGAAAGGCCTGCAGGCTGGCAAAGGTGAAGCGAATATCGCGTCGTGTGCGCTGGAAGGCCTGGCGCAGCAGATGCGAACGGTACGCGCGTTGGATCATGCTGGCCGCTAGCTGCTGCCTCCGTGATGCACGTCGCAGTGGCTGCTTCCACCCGGGCTGCAGCTTTTGGCGTGCAGCTTTCACCTGTCGCTGACGCTCCTTACGCTGTCGACGCGGCAGGCGTCGGCCATTGGCATCGAAGCCCTCCATGGACTGCACGGGAGTCCTCCTGTCTTCGAGACTTCGATGCTGACCAGAATGCAGTGAACAGCAAGAGACGCGGCCGTTCGTCTTTATAGATTCCTCTTCGCTACTAGCTTTCCTCGAGTCGCGCTTTGCTGGCTGGGCGGGTGGATGTGTGTATCTATCTGCACTAGAAGACGCCGACGATCCAGCGCTGGTACTTGTCGTACCAACGCGTGCGCCAGTTGTCTAGCGACGCGTCGATGAGCTCGTGTACAAAGTCCTCGCACGAGTTGATGTCCAGATCGGGCTGGAACCGCGCAGCTAGCGCTTCCACGGTGCCCTTCGGGTCTCCAGCAAAGCACGGCAAGTGCTCGTTACCGTGCAGCATCATCTCCACCAGCAGCACGAAGCGGTGACGATACTTTCGTGCCACCAGGAAAGCACGCACACAAAGGGAGCGGAAGCGCCGGAAGTGCGCCGAACGAGGCCCGCCCATAAGCTCCACAAAGTCGGCCGTGAGCTTGAAAGGAGCTTGCTCGAAGGCCACGTTGCCCGGGTTGTTGGACAAGATGAAGCCAAAGTCAATATGGATGAGGTGGCCCTCAGCGTCCAGCAGCAAATTGCCGTTGTGGCGGTCTTTGATCTGCAGCAGATAGCTCACGATCGAGTAGGCCGCCATGCTGCTCACAAAGTTGGCTCGGGCCTGCCGGAACTCGGCCGTGCTGGGGTCGCCAAAGTGGCGCGTGAAGAAATCCAAGAGCGTCGTGTACTCGCGGTCGTTACGCTTGAGCGAGTCCAGCGAAATGGTGTCGGAAATGGCCTCCACCAGTCCCGACGTGGCCGAGATGGCGATCACGTCGTATGGACGGATGTACACTGGCACCTTGAACTCCTCAAAGACCTTGGCAAACTGTCGGATGAGCTGCGACGCGAGCTGCTCCTGCCGCAAGTCGTCGTCGCTCTTCACAATCACAGGCAGCAGGCGCCAGCCAGGCAGATGACCACACGGCGATGTGGCTTGGATTCGACGCTCCTTCTCCGCCCAACGCTCCTTGAAGATGACGCACGGCGGGTCACCCGCAGCAGCGGCGATACGACGGCCTTCCGACGACTGCGCGCTACTATCGCTCTCGTCATCCTCCTCCAGCTTCGAGTCGCGCTCCGAGAGGTCCTGCAGGAAGCGATCCGTGCTGTCAAAACGTGCGATTGGGTGTGGCGAGCTCGCGGAGCTCTCAGACAGCGCCGTGTCCGACTTGGGCGACCACACGCCGCTCGGCGGTGTGTCCACGTCCACTGCTTCCACCTCAGCAGCAGGTAAAGCTGGCTGCTCCTCCGGTTGTGACGGTGGTACAGTCGCCAGAGTCGTCCGCAGCGCCTCCACTGATGAATCCACACTGCGACTGAACCTTGTCAACTCGGGACTCTTGAGAAACGGCTGACTCTGGCTGCGCGCCGGTCGGTCCAGGAAGAGCGTGGGTCTCTCGTTTTCGTCCTGCCGCACGCCGCCATTACCTTGGCCAGTGAGCAGAGCTTCGTCTTTCGAGTCTGTCTTCCCACCAGGAGCCTTCCCCACCAGAGTGTCTAATAGACCGTGCAGTAACTCGCCTGTAGGCTGTGCGATGGAGTTGGAGAAGTGGTGCGAGAAAGAGCGGAGTCGCGGACTGCTCGGCGTACGCGACTCGCTCCAGAAGCCCAGCGTGGCAGCGTCCGGAGACACCAACGGCGTGCGCTCTGAAGCCGCTGTAGCGCTCGCCAACTCCTGCGCCGACGTGGTGTCCCAGAGCCCCAGAGTGAATCGTCGGTTGAAGACACTACTGCGTCGACGCTTGTTCTGCGCCTGAATCTCTTGTGGAGACGGGTAGTCCACCACTTCGGCACACAGCAGATACGGCACCCGCTCACGCGTGGAGAAGGTGAAGCTTTCACTCACGTGGATATGCTTGAGGCGATGGTACGAGTTGCTCACGGGAAGATAGAGCGAGTTGCTGGGCAGATACTGCTCCACGAGGTCTCCCAGCCACTTGCGGAGCTGTCACAAGACGCACGACATACACAACGCTGCGGATTAGTCTTTCAAACACCCTCCAACATCACACAAGCAGCTCGGCTATAGTAGTGAGTCGGGCACGCACCATCTCGTTACGACGGTCGTAGGCGACAGAACGCAGGTTGGAAGATACATTGGCCAGTGCACCAAGGAAGATGGTCTCCAGTTCAAAAGGTTCCACGCCGTGCACTGGCGGGATACCGACAGCAGTGCCAACGAGTCCACGCTCCAAGTCGTCCTTGCCGGATTGATCCAGGAAGGTGGAATAGTGCTCGTCCTTGGTGTTGGCGGTCGGGAGGAGTGATTCGAGCTCCTGCGAGCTGTTGGGAGCCGAGATGGCGGCCGCAACGCGAGCTGTGCGTGCCTCCGGGTTCGTAGCGCTGGGGTCAGCGTGCTCCGAGGCCGCAGGACTGGGTGGACAGTCCACGGTGAGCATAGGCGCCGTACCGCGCTCCGAAACATCCTCTAGCAGTAACTGAACGCGCCGAATGTCCTCCTGCGTGGCGAAGGCTGGATTCCAGAGGCAGTAGGACTGTAGATACCACAGCATCTTGTGCGCAAACACGTGCGACCTGCAGCACACACAGGGTACTCGTCAGTGACATCATCTTTCTAGCACACGCCTGAACACTCGACTGTCCAAACGCGACAGTTGACGGTCCAAATCAAGCAACGTACGTGCTGCACTTGTCCAGTAGCATCTGGGAGAGCTGCGGCGAGCGCGGGAAGCCGCCCAGCAACAAGAAACTGCAGAGCTGTGGCAGGTAGAACTCAAACTCGGCCGGCGTGCGGTCGTAGGCCAGATGCAGCCTTTTTACGGCGCCGTCTTGGTGTGCGTAGAGCCGCACAATGGCCTCGAAAGTGGGGTCACGCTGTTTGCGCCGACCAGCGAGCTGCTGGCCCAGTTGTGCCCATTTGGAGCGCCAGCGCGCGCGCTTGGCGTCCTCCTCGTCCGCCTGCTCGCTGATGACTTCGCGCATGAGCTTGTCGTCCGCCAGGTGGCCGCGACTCCGGTTGAGCTGCAAGATGTAGGTGAACTGCAGCAGCGTGGAAGTCAGCCATAGTGCCCAGAGTCCGCCTACATAGATGCCACCCCAGCGCAGTCCTCGCCAGCGCATGAAGCTGCGATGACCCTCAAAGAACAGCAGTGGCTGCAGCGAACCCAGAGCGCCAATGGTGGCCACCACCAGTGACACAACGAACACGAAGCAACGTGTGGCCGGTGCGCGTTTGTTGCGGTGACGGATATGCGCCACCAACGACAGACGCAGCAGCGCTAGCAGCGCTAGTCCTGCTAGCGACTGTCGGAAGCGCAGCGGCTGGCGCAGGTCCTTGTGCAGCAGTGAGAATGCACCGCCGACTAGCGGCACCAGCGCGTACCAGGCTAGCACCGCAGCTTCCAGCGTCAGTGTGAGCACGCCCAGCAGCCCCATGGCTCGTGCCGCTCAAGTGTGGACGTCTAGGGGTCGAGTCACGCCGGGGCCAGGCTGCGGAGAGAGGCTGGAGTCGCCGGCGTCGAGTGGCGCTTCTCGCCGGGCCTGGAGTGGTGGGATAAACAAAACAAAAAACTGAGTTGTGGGCCAGACGCAGACGCAGGATCGCGCTCATCAGGTGAGGGGTGGGGGGCTGTGACGAGGTGAGCCAATGGTGGGCGGTCGTTTCTCACTCCAAGCAGTTGTGAGTTCCCTAGCCCACTTGCAGCTCGGTGTTTGTAACCAAACGGCAGTACTTGAGGTGCACGCTGCCTGGTTGCCCCAATCACCCGCCGCAACAGGAGCATGCGGAGTGTACCATGCATGTGGTACCTATTCATCTCACGTGGTCCACATGGCTCCCATCCTGGCTGGGAGCGACCAAAGCGTGAGCCAGCCAGCAGCAGGCAGAGCAGACGGATATGAGTTCGCGGGACGAGCGCGAGCGCCAGCGTAGCCGCAGCCGTGGGCGCGGCGAGCGGGACCGGGAACGCGAGCGCGAGCGCGAGAGGCCGCGGGACCGCTCACGAGAGCGTGGCGGTGGCCGTGACAGAGACAGTGAGCGCAGTCGCTCCGACAGAGACGCACCGCGACGGACGGACCACGGCGGCAGTCGCGAGAGGGAGCGCGGGCGCGGCGGAGACTCACACTATGGTGGCGCGGAAGAGCCTGAGGAGCAGGCGGAGGAGGCGCAGCCCAAGGCTTCGGGCTCGTGGGACCCCATGAAGGAGGCGCAGAACGACCCGACGTGGGCGCGCATCTACATCTCCAACCTGCCCGCGGACGTGACGAGCGCCGAGCTGCAGGAGATGTTCGGCGCGCTGGGCGTCGTGGCACGCGAGAAGCAGAAGCGCGGTTATAAGGACCAGTGGCCCTTCAAGATCAAGATCTATACGGACGCCAGCGGCCAGGCCAAGGGCGACGCCGTGCTCACCTACGAGGACTCGAACGCCGCGCGCACAGCGCCCTCATTCTTCGACGGTACGCTTATCTGTCTGCTCTGCCATGCTCACTCTGTAGTCTGTGACCAGTTAGTGTGTTTGCGTCGGCTCGGATCTTGTGCTGGCTGCTGGATCTGGTCTCACACGTCTGGGATTGCTATCAACGCCTTTGGTGACTGAATTCGCAGGCCAAGACATCCGCGGGAAGACCATCAAGGTGGAGCTAGCGGGCAAGCCAGAGCCGCCTGTGGGTGGCTGGCAGGGTGGCAGCGGCAGTCGTGGCTTTGGTGGTGGCGGCCGCGGCGGTGGGCGACGTGGCGGTCGCTACGGCGGTGGAGGTGGCTACAGTCGCTACGGCGGTGGCGGTGGCGGGTATGGTGGCGGCGGCGGCGACAGGTATGGTGGCGGCGAGCGCGATTTCCGGGACCGCTCGGACAGGCGCTCGCGTCCGTACTGAGCGCCATGGAGCTGTGCTGCATGCGTCACCGAGCAGTCACGGACGAGGACAGCTCCATAGACAGCGAGCAGTCCGCCACTCAGCGAGAGCGAGAGCGCGCGAGAGCGGCACTGGGTCGGCGCAGCGAGCCAAGAGAGCAGCTCCCCACACGCAAGCGCGAATGAAAGGGGGGACTGGCAGCGGAAGCGCAGTCGGTCGCTTGGCTGCTACCAATCTACCACTGAATTCCCACGAGATGCCATCACTTTTTTTTTTTGACATTCTCCCTCCATTATTCACCGACATCAAAGCCAGCCTCGGCCAGTCGTAGAGTATGTGGGATCTAGTCTATCAGCTACTCGCGGTACGGAAGAAAGCCGTGAGCACTCACTTTTGGATGCAACGCGCTCCATTCCGCCACAGCCGGCCGCTCAAGACCACGAGTGCTCCACTCTCTCTAGGCAGATCAAGGACAAGTTGTGGTTCCAGCCGAACAGTGTTGTCGAGAAGACTGTCACGCCCGGCAGATTGCCTCAGCCTTCTTCCGGCGATAGTGTTCTCAGCATCCGGGTCTGCCCGAACAAGCCCCAGAAGTCACTGTTCAACAAGATGTTCGGAGCACACCGTGCGATCTACGGCCACCTTGTTGAGAGCTCTCGAGAGGGCTGCTACGCGCTCAAGAAGTCCGAGCTGGTTGCAATGCACCGCCCGATATCGCAGAACCGCACGCTGGCAACTTCCCTTCCCGACCACCACCTTGAGGCGCCCGAAGAAGTCGTGGACTCGACATCCCGAGACTTTATGAAGGCGCTGGAATCGCCGAAGGCTCTGTATCAAGCGCTCAAGGAGAAGGGCAAGAAGACGACGTTCCCGGCACTCCGATTCAGGTCGAAGAAGGACAGCTCTTCCTCCATCGAGCTACGGGCTCGGGGCTTCAAGTCATCGGGAGGTCTCGTCCGGTTCAAGCCCACATTCTTCGGCTTCTCCAAGACCGACGGCTTTGTGATCCAGGAGGAGATGCCAGAAC
>JAADYK010000807.1:0-13944 GCA_023338225.1 Halophytophthora batemanensis | reverse complement strand
GGCGAGACGGTCTTCTACGGCGACTTGGGCCCCAACTGCCGCAATCTGGTGGACTACTTCGAGAACATCCCGGGTGTGGCTCCGTTGCCGGTGGGCTACAACCCGGCGACGTGGATGCTGGAGTGCATTGGCGCCGGCGTGAACAATTCAGTCGCGGAAGAGATGGACTTCGTCGAGTACTTCAACAAAAGTCCATACCGTCAGGTGCTGGACGCGAACATGGCCAAGGAGGGCGTGACGATCCCGTCACCCGATTACCCGGAGCTGGTCTTCAGCAAGAAGCGTGCAGCAGATTCCATCACGCAGATGAAGTTCGTGGTTACGCGCTACATGCAGATGTACTGGCGTACGCCGTCGTACAACCTCACCCGCCTCGTCATCTCACTCTTCCTCTCGCTGCTCTTCGGCATTATCTTCGTGGGTGCCGACTACGCGTCTTACACAGGTCTGAACTCGGGTGTGGGCATGGTCTTCATGGCGTCACTCTTCAACTCCATGGTGTCTTTCCAGAGCGTCTTGCCGCTGGCTTGTGCTGAGCGTGCGTCCTTTTACCGCGAACGTGCGGCGGAGACGTACAACGCCTTCTGGTACTTCCTGGCCACGACGGTAGTGGAATTACCCTTCTGCTTCGCGAGTGGGTTCATCTTCACGGTCATTTTCTTCCCCTTCGTGGGATTCTCGGGCTTCACGAACGGCGTCATCTACTGGCTCAACGTGTCTGTCCTCATCACGATGCAGACATACTTCGGCCAGTTCTTTTCGTACGCGCTGCCAAGCGAGGAGGTGGCAACCATTATTGGAGTGCTCATCAACTCAGTCTGCTTCCTCTTCATGGGCTTCAGTCCGCCGGCGTACGCCATCCCGGCTGGATACAAGTGGCTCTACACGATCGTACCGCACCGCTTCGCGATGGGCACCCTCGTGGCGCTGGTCTTTGCCGAGTGCGACGAGCTGCCGACATGGAACGAGACGACGCAGGCGTACGAGAACGTGGGGTCGACGCTGGGCTGCCAGCCCATGGCCGACTCGCCCGTGACTGTGGGCCACATCACGCTCAAGGGGTACACGGAGGAGTACTTTGGCATGAAGCACGACGAGATCTGGAGCAACTTTGGCATCGTCATCGCCTGGACCGTCGGCTTCCGCATCCTCGGTCTGCTCTCGCTGCGCTACATCAACCACCAAAAACGATAAGCAGTAGTATAAGCAGGCCGCCCTGGCTGGTAGAGCGTGCGTGCACACGCAGTTGCACATAACACAACGCGAATGAGAGTACATGCGAACATGCGAGCAGTTGTGTGTGTGTGCGTGTTTTTTTTTTAAAAAGAGCAGTTTTTTCCTCCATAAGGTTGTAATTTTGAAAAGTACAGATTTGTTCGAATCACAACAATAAGCAATGAGTCTGATTTTACACGAGGTATAGCAGCCAATGGAAGTCTTTTATTCGTGGTGCACTTACCTGTCTCACCCAGTGATCTCCTTGAGCTCTACGAACGCACTGTTACAGTATTTAAACTGATGCACCTTAACTAAACTAACATAATCTAAATATAGAGTTACATCTAATATCAAAGGGTTCGCGCCCTCCCTCCCTCCCCTCCTCTCCATCACACGAACTCGGCCGCGTGGAAGAAATAAGGCGAAGTAACCCGCGTCCAGGAGCTCCGCGACGCTGCCCCGCCCTCCCCGCGCGCTCTCTGTGTGCGTGCACGGGCCGTGTGTGCATCTCTTGTTTGTGCCAGTTACAACGGTGCAAGTCCGGTTCGCTGGCTGTGCGTGGATCGCCAGCAACCTCCCAGTCTGCGAAGAGCTACAGACGACGAGCGTCTGAGGCGACGAGAGCGTCAAGAGGTGAGGGCTGCTACCAAGGCTTGGCGCAGCATCAGACCAGTATCTTACGGGCACTAGCGTCTTGGGAAACACCGTACGTTTACTCATACGTCTCCACGTCCCTGTATCTGTCTGTGTGAAGTGCGAATTGCAAGTCCCCAAGGATGTTCGGCCGGTTCTTCAAGAACAAAGACGACGGTAAGGGCGGTCCGCCGCCAGGCCACCGCACTACAGGCGCTGGGTCCGGTGCGCCAGGTGCTGCTGGTGCCGAGGAGCCCGTGGGCGGCGGGTTCTTCAACCTCCCGCCACCTGTAGCCAAGCCTCACGGTGGTTCCGGCTCGAACCTGGCTGCTCCAGGCAACTCCATGGGCCCATCCGCCGGCCACTACCCACCTGCCCCAGCCTATGGCAATACGCAGGAGACTGCACCTCCTGCTGTGGCTCCTGGAAATGCCAGCGGCGTGGATATGTTTGGTGGGATGGCGCTCAAGAACCCTTCTGGTGGCGGAGGTGCGGCTGGAAGTGCCCCTAGTACGGGGTATCAGCCCCATCAGTACGGCGGCTATAACGGTGGCCAGCCAGCAGCTCCGTCAGCACCGCAACAGTCCACTGGGAGCCTCTTTAGTGGCATGAATATCGCGTCCAGCGGTCCGGGCAGTGTGGCGTCCGGACATGAAGAAGCAGTATCCTCTAGTGTCCCGGAGCGTCGGAAACCTTCGCGTAGTTCGGCCGGCTCCTTCAACTACCTGGATGTGGCGCGCAGTTCGGAAAGCACGGCCTTGGGGTCGTCTCAGATCTCCCGCACGAGCGCTACCAGCAGTACGGGCACAGCCACGTCACGCTCCAGCTCCAAGGTGAAGCGGAAAAAGAAAAAGTCGTTTCGACCGGGGTTCGGCCGTCAACTCTCGGACGAGTCAGCCGCGGCACTGCAGCGTGGTGACCTTAAGGAAGACGAGGTCATCCAGAAGGTGCAGGAAGGCGGAAGTCGTCGACCGTCCACGATCTCTGACCGTTCTGACAGCTCTCGTAGTGTGTCGGGACCCACCGACTTGGCGCACTTGCTGCCTCCAGTGAGAGCGGGTTCAGTGTTGAGCGGACTGACGGTTCATTCCACGGGTGGTGGATCGACACCGTCGACTGGTGGCGTGCTGGCTGGGCTTACAGTGCACACATCAGCGTCTCCAGCGTCAGCGCAGGCGTCAGCGTCTCCTGGTGCTGGTATTGGCGCTGGGAACGGTGTGCTGTCGGGTTTGAGCCTCCACGATGCGGCGAAAAAAGCGGGTGATAATGTTCCGGTGGAAGAAGCGACTCCAGAGCCTGAAGTGGCTGTGACTCGTGCACCGCCTGCTCCGCCAGTGCCCGCGACGCCCGAAGACCGGCTATTCAACACGCTGCGGGACTTCCACGCGAGTGCGCTGAGCTTCCGGGAGGCGACAGTGAAGCAAAACGAGGAGGAGAACCGCCTCCTGGAGCGCAAGAGCCAACTGGCGAACCAGCTGACGCAGTACGAGATGGATCTGCGCGACGTGGAGGCGCAGCAGCACCACGCGTGCGAAGTGGAGGACTTTGAGAAAGCGGATGCGCTGAACGCCACAATCAACAGTGTGCGTCATTGCATCACGCTCACGGAGAGCGACGTGCGCAAGGTGGACAGCGAGCTGGTGGCCTTCGTCAAGGCGAAGGAAAAGGCATTCGCGAACCAGCTCAAGAGCACACGTGGCACGCTGCGCGAGCTGGAGAAATTCCGCGAGGACCAGGAGAGCGAGCGCGTGAGTCTGCGAGAGGAGTTCAAGCAGTTCGAGACGAACCAGACGGAGACGCTGCAGTTCGAGGCGGAGCGCATCGACACGGAGATGCACCACGTGACGGTGAGTCTCGAGAACGTGGTGGCCGAGAAGTCTGAGATCGAGGCGACTATTGAGGGCCAGTGCAGCTCGGAGTTTGCGGTGCGAGCGCAGCTGATGGAGGAGAAGGAAGCGGTGGAAGAGGAAGTGCGGGAACTGGAGCGATTGCTCAAGTTAAAGCGCGAGCGCGTGCAGGAGATCCAGGCGTCCATCGACACGGCCCAGCGCGACATTGACACGGTGCGTGGGCGGTACTCACGCCAGCTGAAGCGCATTGCAGACCGGGAGGAAGGCATCTTGAAAACGAAGGCGGAGGTAGAGTCGGACGGCGAGCAACTCAAGACCCAGCGAGTGGAGTTCCAGGAACAGATGGAACAATACACGGAGGACATTGCGACCATCGGGAAGCGCATCACGACGGTGCGCAAGGAGATGCGGGCCGCGTCACTGCTGGCGGGCGTGCTGGAAGTCCAGGAGACCCGACGCGAGCAGTCCATCGTGCGTAAGAAGCAGCAGACGGCGGAGTTAAGCTCGTTGAATGACGCGGCCGCCGTGGCCGAGCAGAGCTTCACGATGCTCAAGAGCCAGCACGAGGAGCTGGAGAAGTCCATGGCCATTCACCAGAACGCGATCGCGTCAGCAGAGTCCATGATTCCGCGACTGGAGCAAGAGAAGAAAGCGGCGGCGGCGCAGCGCAACTTCAAGGAAGCCGCACGGATCTCCAAGGATATCAAGGGCTTGGAGAAGGACCGGTCCACGGCGGAGGAGATGGTGGAAGTGGTGGAGATGGAGCTGCAGGACCTCAAGGAGCGCATCGACAAGCGCGAGGTGGAGTTCGAGGAGAAGAAGAAGGAGCTCAAGGAGATGGAAAAGCATCTGGAGCTGGCCTCGCTGCAAGAGATGTGGAAGGAGGCCAAGCAGCTGCGCTCAGCGCTTCGGAAGATCGAGAAGTGCAAGAGCGAAGGCACTGCAGCCGACGAAGGGATCGATTTCCGTTCCTCGGCGATGTTGCTGGTGCAGGCCGAGTACGATGCCTGCTTGCTGCAGGTTGAAACGCTGGAGAAGAAGTACGACGTGAGCGACCCGGCCAAGGACGAAGAGGAGGAAGATGATGACGACGACAGCGATTCCATGAGCGAGGACGGCCAGGGTGCGAGCGAACATGAAATTGGCGGTCGCTCAAGTCTGGCAGGTAGATTGGACGCTGATGGGTCGGACGCTGACGTGGAGGTGGCTGGTGATGGCGCTGCGACACTGGAGGACATTGCAGCGCAGCTGTCAGAGCTGGAAGCGCAGATTGAAGCGGCTACTGCAGACGAGAACTACGAGCTGGCAGCCAAGCTGGACGAGAAGATCGAGGCTTTGAAACAGCGCGAGCAGGCCATCGAGGCGTCCATGGCGCAAAGTGCTACTGTGGAAGACGTGGTGCAGGACACGGAGCCTGTGGAAGAAGCCAGTAAGTATGAAGAGTACGCCCAGGTGGAGGACGACGCAGATGAAGTCGACTACCACCACCAGGAGATGACGAGTCCTGTAAGTGCGGTGCAGAGTCCCGAGGAGTTGGCCAACCAGTTGGAGACAATCCAGCTGCGCGTGGTGATGCTGGAGAAGCAGATCGAGCTCGCGACGGAGAACGACGACTTTGAGACGGCAGCCATCTACGATGAAGAACTGGTGATGCTGCGGGAGCAGGAGAAGACGATTCGGGACGACTTGGCGATGACTGGAGCCGTTGATACATTCGCCTCGGATGTTCAGGCTCAAGACGGTGCCCCTGCCGGCTTCACGAAGGTGGAATCGCCCAAACCCGAGCCTGCAGCGCCGTCCACATCGTCAGACTCGCTCTTTGGCGGTCTACAGATGAGTGTGGGGCCGTCAGCGATTCCGAGTCACGAATCTTCTCCTGTGGAGTCTCAGGGCTCAGCGGAGAAGACCAGCGACGTCCCCAGCGCCGAAGACGAGGACGAAGAGCGCGAGGAGATTGCGGCGCTGCCCAGTAGCGCGCCCACGCATGTGGAAATTGACTCACCGACGTCCTATTCGTCGTCCACCATGAAGGACTCGTTCTTCGGCACACCGCAGGTGGCCAAAAGCTCGGCCAGTGTGGCTCCGTCGGCGTCCGCGTCCGCGTCGGCGTCTGACTCGTTGTTCGGTGGCTTGCAGCTCAGCGGCGGCTTCCAGGCTAGTACGCTGTCACTGTCGTCTTCGCCGGAGGAAAAGAAATCCCCCACGGACAGCGTAGCGAGCAAGAACAGCGAATCGGACGCGGTTCAGGACGCGGGAATGGAAGCTGTGGATTCTACGGGAGCGGGATCCAGCTCTGGTGCGGTGGTGGACCCGGTTTCGGATATGTTCGGCGGATTGCAGATGAGTTCCAGCAGTGTGAATGCTTCGGAATCGACCCCAGCGCCAGTGGAGCCCAGCACCGACATGTTTAGTGGTCTCCAATTGAGCTCCAGCATGAACGCCAATGCTGAAACCGGAGCTGAAGCTGAGGCGGCATCTTCGAACGACATGTTCGGAGGCTTACAGCTGAGTTCTAGCGCTGTGGCATCTGCAGCGGCTCCAATTGAGACGGAGAGCGAAGTTGGAGCGGATGTGGAGCCTGCGCCGCCCGCGAGAGACGCGTCGGTGTCGGTGTCGTCCACCAAGAGCGCTGGGGACACTCGGATGTCGATCCACGAGCTATCAGAGCAGAGCGAGAGTGGCTCGCCCGCCTCGGCTGATGAGGACGCGGCGACGTCGACAGTGGCGACCCACGAAGTCTCGCATGACTCGGGCGTGCCCACGTCGGCCGGCTCCGCTCCGACTGAGGCTACGCAGGACGCGTCACAGCTGTAGAGGCCAAGAAGTCTCGACGTGGCGTGCTGATGTATCGAGCTGGAAGGTGACAGTACCGTCGACTAGCAGAGAGGATGTAGACGAACAAAGTGCTGATGGAGAGAGAGCAGTTTGGCCAGAAGTACTACAAAGTAGCTCAGAAGTCGTCTGCTTGTGGGTATGCATGCTCCGGTTGACGCTGTCGCTAACTCAAAGCTATAGATGGTTCTCGCATCGGTCCAAGCGTTGCAGCTTGGGTTGAGCTTCCGTTTCATGTCTACTGAATCCGTCTTCTCGTCTTCTCCGACGCGTTGGCGTCCGTTTCTCGCCTCCTCACCCCTTCGAGCCATCATCCCGCCATCTGACGGCTCCAACGCATTCTCCCCGAGCTTCCGGCCTTCTAGAGCCTCCAGACGCACGAGAATGGGCCGGAAGAAGTTGGGCGTCGTGAGTCTGGCGCTCATCACGTACTTTAACGTGAGCGGCGGGCCATGGGGCTCCGAGCCCATTGTGGCGGCCTGTGGACCGCTCGTGGGGCTGCTGGCCACGCTGCTCTTCCCGTTCATCTGGTGTCTGCCACTGGCGCTGGCCTTTGCCGAGCTCTTTTCAGCTTTCCCGACCGATTCGAGCTTCTGTACGTGGGTGGGGAAGGCTTTCGGGCGCCCCATGAGCTTCCACGTGGGCTACTGGTCCTGGGTGGCCGGCGTCATCGACAACGCCATCTACCCTTGCTTAATGGTAGACTCGGTCTTCAACGTCTTGGCTGGACCTCATGCTCATTCGGACCCAGCGCTTCGAGCTTTCCTGGTGCCCGTGTGGATGTTCCTGGTACGAGTGACGGTGGCTACGGCCTTCATGCTCCCTACGATCTTCAGTATCGACGCGGTGGGCCGCTTCCTGCTACTCTTGGCGCTGGCCATGGTGCTGCCATTCGTAGCGCTCGTGACGGCCAGCCTACCACAGCTGGACCCGGCGAATTGGCTCGTTGTAAGCACCGAACCAAGGTGGAGTCAGCTTGTGAGCGTCTTGTACTGGAGCTACAGCGGCTTCGATGCTGCGGGAGCATATGCCAGCGAGATCGACAACCCGAGACACACATATCCACGCGCCATGCTGCTTACCGTGCTGCTAGTAGCCGTGACGTACACGCTGCCGTTCTTGGCGGCAGCAGGTGTGAATAAGCCTCCTTTCCAGACCTGGACCGACGGCGTCTACCCGCTCATTGCGGAGCAGATCGCGGGGCCGATGCTACGCTCCTGGTTCTTGGTGTGTGCGCTACTGGGCAACCTCGGTGTGTACATTGCCAAGATGACCAAGAACGGGTTCTTGCTGGCTGGCATGGCCGACCTGGGCCTCGCACCACGCTTCTTCATCGAGTACGTCGCCCTTCTACCGCTGTAGCAATGGATAAGTGCCCGAGCTAATGTGTGTATGTGTGTGCGCGCGTGTGTGCTTGTCGTGCAGACGCTCAGCAGCTAATGGCGTGCCGCGCCGCGCCATTCTGTTGTCGTACGGCATCATTGTCTTCATGGCGCTCTTCGACTTCAATGTGATCTTGGGCGTGGACAACTTCCTCTCGTCCTTGGCTTGCGTCACGGAGCTTTGCGCCGTGGTACGACTGCGCTTCACACTGCCGGCGTTAGAGCGGCCCTACAAGGTAGCGCTTTCGGCTCGTGGCCTGCTACTGGCCATGGCGGTTCCTTTCTCCATCGGCAGCTTCGTGCTGCTCAATGAACTTACAAAGTCGCTGCTCAGCTTTACGCTGAACGTGGTGGCGCTGGTGGGTGGCGTATTGGGCCAGCGACTGCTGCGCAAGCCGCCTGCAGAGCTCCAGCTGCAGCTACAATTGGAACTGGGCGCGTCGACTCTGGCGCCGTCGCCTGCAGCTTCAAGTGTCGTAGCGCCAGCCTCGCCTGCTGTCTTCGCGGGCCAGACGTCTCGGAAGCGCGCATAGCTCGAGAGGGTGGTGGAGGGAGGAATGACATGGAATTCGCCTTTGCAGCTTGCCTTTTGACGTCTCTAGACGCGGATAGAGCGGCACGAGGGGTTGCTAATAGACAGGAGAGCCATACAGCGATGGGGACGGAGGTAGATGACCAGGAAGGGGTCCGATACGCCGAGCAAAGGCGTCTGATCGCTGTTTAACGCGCTGGAGATAAGCAGTCGTGAGGAGAGCATATCTCGGGGTGTGGCGCGGCTCTGCGTACGAGAAGGGCATGCGCAGCAGCGACAGGATGCGTGCATTGCGCGCTACGAGGCGCACGGCGCTGGGAGCGGGCCCCAACGTCACGGCGACCTGCAAGTGCGGCCATGTGGAACGTTCTAGCAGCTCCCATTTTGGCGGCTTCAACTGGTTCAGCCTCAAAACCACCTGGGTTTAGTGGCCTTGTGGTCGCTTTCGGTACCTCAACCAGGGGTGGACAATTCTAGAACCATCCCCTCCAAATGACTGGCGTGGCTGGGCGTTAAGGCGCCCGGTCCTGTCAGCGTAACTTGCACGTTATTTACCTCACCCATCACGGCCCGTCGAGCCAAGCCTATTTCGAGCACGCAATCGAGGGCCGCAAGTAATGCGTTGCAAATATTTATGACGGGTTATTTACCTGTCGGCGACACAGCTGACCATCACTCCGAGCGTCCGGCGGGAGGATTTGGATCTCCTCGTTTGCGTCATTCGGAAATCTGCTGCGAAGACACCAGAAGCCTCGACCAAGATGAACCCCTCGCTCGCCGTCGCCATGAAGAAGGCCACGTCGGCTTCCGCTGCCGGCAAGCGCTTCTTCTCCTCGGGCAAGGACATCCGCTTTGGCGTGGAGGTGCGTCTCCCTTCAGTCTCGGTTGAATGGGCCGCGAATTGACCACGTTCCGAGGGTCCACGTGTCTGACACCGGAGATGTGTGTGTCTGGCTGCTTTGCGCTTGCTTTGCTGTTGCGTAGGGCCGCGCCGCGATGCTGAAGGGCGCGGACCAGCTGGCCAACGCCGTGCAGGTGACGATGGGCCCCAAGGGCCGCAACGTGGTGATCGACCAGTCGTACGGCGCCCCGAAGATCACCAAGGACGGTGTGACGGTGGCTCGTGCAGTGGACTTTGCCGACAAGTTCGAGAACATGGGCGCGCAGCTGCTGCGCCAGGTGGCCAGCAACACGAACGACGCAGCTGGTGACGGCACGACGTCGGCCACGGTGCTGACGCGCTCCATCTTCAGCGAGGGCTGCAAGTCGGTGGCGGCCGGCATGAACCCGACGGACCTGCGTCGCGGCATCCAGATGGCGGTGGACCGCGTGGTGGCGGAGCTGGCGTCGCTGTCGCAGGACGTGGCGGACAAGGAGAAGGTGGCGCAGGTGGCTACCATCTCGGCCAACTCGGAGCAGGAGATCGGCAACCTCATCTCGGACGCCATGGAGCGTGTGGGCAAGGAGGGTGTGATCACGGTGCAGGACGGCAAGACCATGTACAACGAGCTGGAGGTGGTGGAAGGCATGAAGTTCGACCGCGGCTTCATCTCGCCCTACTTTGTCACGGACAACAAGACGCAGACGTGCGAGATGGAGAACCCGTACATCCTGCTGGTGGAGAAGAAGGTCTCGAGTCTCCAGAGCATCATCCCCATGCTGGAGAACGTGGTGAAGCAGCAGCGTCCACTGCTCATCGTGGCTGAGGACGTGGAGAGCGAGGCGCTGGCGGCGCTGGTCATTAACAAGATCCGCGGCGGCGTCAAGGTGTGCGCGGTCAAGGCGCCGGGCTTCGGTGACAACCGCAAGGCCACGCTGCAGGACATGGCGGTGCTCACTGGTGCTACCGTCATCTCGGAGGACCTGGGCCACCGTCTGGAGACGACCACGCCCGAGATGCTGGGCAGTGCCAAGAAGGTGACGGTCACCAAGGACGACACGCTCATGCTGGACGGTGCGGGTTCGGCTGACGCCGTGGAGGAGCGTGGCAACCTGCTGCGTGCGTCCATCGAGTCCACTACGTCGGACTACGAGAAGGAGAAGCTGCAGGAGCGTCTGGCCAAGCTGAGCGGCGGCGTGGCGGTCATCAAGGTGGGTGGCGCCTCGGAGGTGGAGGTGAACGAGAAGAAGGACCGTGTGGTGGACGCGCTGAACGCTACGCGTGCTGCTGTGGCTGAGGGTATCGTTCCGGGTGGTGGTGCTGCTCTGCTGTGGGCCTCGCGCTCGCTCTCGGGTCTGTACGACACGTGCGCGAACCTGGACCAGAAGGTGGGCGTGGAGATCGTGGAGCGTGCGTGCCGTGCGCCCGTGACGCAGATCGCCAAGAACGCCGGCCACGAGGGCGCCGTGGTGGTGGGCAAGATGCTGGAGAGCAGCGTGTCGTCGTTCGGCTTCAACGCGCAGACTGGCGAGTACGTGGACATGGTGGAGGCCGGTATCATCGACCCCACCAAGGTGGTGCGTACGGGTCTGGTGGACGCTTCCAGCGTGGCGTCGCTCATGATGACGGCCGAGGCGCTGATTGCGGACCACCCGGAGGAGGCTGGCGCTGCTGCTGGCCCGCCGATGGGCGGCATGGGCGGCATGGGTGGCATGGGCGGCATGGGCGGCATGATGTAAGTGAGCAAGATGCGGCCAAGCCAACCATCCAGACAGAGTTCGCTCGATGAGGTTGTTCTGGTGTAGTAGAGGACTGAGAGCGAAGGCGAGGAGACTGCTGTGGGACTGGCCGGATGCATGGCCAGCAGATGCGGTAGTTTGTCTCCTCGTGGCTCGACCCCAGCGTACTGTTGCTGCTTCCGACGTCGACTGTAGTGGAGAACCGGAAAGCGAAATAGATTATTATATCGCAACTGCGCTCTTGGGCTCGATGACTGTGTTGGATCATGTGCTTGAGGGTGAGCGGACCTCTCTTGTTATTCGCAGTGGTGCTGACTTCGCGCTGAAGGATTCGCCTCGATGGACTTGGAGCAGTTAATGCCGGCACTTTCTCTTGGGTTCTTAGCGTGGATGCCGTAGTCTTTGAGAGCATAGCGGGCTGCTGGGATGACAAATGCCAGAAAACGAAGACTGCCAGCACGGCAACGGGTGTCGTGGAAGGGCCGGAAGGCGTCCTTGGCGTTGAAGAAGAGCTCGCGCAGCTTGAACATCGAGCTACCAAGCGAATGGCACTGGCCTCCGAGCAAACATTCTCTGGGTTGGCCATGAGCCCGAGGATCTCTCTCAACTGCTTCACCTCCTCGCAACGGCGGGCTGTCGGTCATCGCCAGGACTTGACGAGAATGCACGCGAATGGACGTCATCCTGAAGGTGGTCTTTGGGTGGGATTGGCGAAATCCCGAACGACGCAACCGGGGACAGTGCTTGCTCCGAGCGCTCCAAATACGGCGTTTGACGTGATACTCGCCCCAGAAGGCCAAATCTACACTCTAGAAATGCCGAAATACACGGTTTGGTGCTCTCCCTGGATGGCGATAGGCAGCTGATGAAATGGAACTGGCGACGTTACATCTCGTAGCGCAGCACTGGTGAAGAGAGTACTGCAGGACATGCTCACGATACCCGTTGCCAACGAATACCGGCTGCTACTATCACACTTGCAGTTTGTCAGCGAGCTGGTGCCGACATCGAGCCAGGGAGAGGCGGGTAGGACCGAAATGCCCCTCGCACAGCGGAAAAAGGTGGTGGTGGAATCCGTAAGGTACTTCTTCCAAATCTCGAGCAACACGTTATGCGGAGAGGGGAGGAATCGGTAATCACCTGCGCTCGGACGAAAAGTTACAACTACGCACATGGCTAAAACTGTGCGTAGCAGGATACAACCGAGAAGATTGAGCGTCGCCGCCCCACCCCGCCTTTCTGGAAGTCTACCCGAAATGCCGTTCAACGCAGGTCCGAGTTACGTGCGGACAGTTTCCTCAGGAGATTTCTGTGGTGGGCTGGCATGTGCTTGACAAGGCCACCTCCACGGAATCGAATTTCTTCCTATTGAAGTGCGAAGCGACTCCCCGAGCCGTTTGGCCGATCTCGTGTAGTAGTAGTAGTAGAAGAAGAAGTCTTCGGCGAGGGATCGCACTCGGATCGGCCGCGTGCCAATCGAATATTCGCTGCAGCGCCTTAGAAACTCGATTCTGCCACGCCGATGCAAAACAGAGCACGTGCCGCCATGCACTTTAAAAGCGCTAAAACGGCGTGCTGCACTGCCTTCCTTGTTTGACCAGACGCACTGCACCACGGTGGTATTTGGCCGAGGTATCTATGCGACTGACCTTCGCCACCATCATCTTCGATGGCCATAATCACCGCGCACTTTCAGCCTAATGCAACAAACCGCCCACGCCCAACCTAAGCGCATGCCCAAAATAAAACGCTTCCAGCCAATCATCACAGCCCAAATCTCCCAGGGCTCGGGGTCCGTCGCGTGGCTCTCTGTATTGGGCCCCATGACCACAATCCGCGCGCCCGAGATTATGGCCGAGTAAAGTTGAACTATTCCCCCCACCCACCCACAAACGATCCTCGCCACTCGACGACTTCAGGGTGGCGCCGATTAGCCTTAGCTTCAGCTTCTCTCACTCTCACTCTCGCTTTCGCCTCGCACGCCCCAAGGCTCGAGGCTCAAGTCTTTTGTCCCTCCCCGTGCCAAGACTCGACTTACGACTGGAGCAGCATGGCGCAAGCGAGCCCCGCCAACGGCTCCAAAATCGGACTGGAGTCCGGTGCGGCACTCATGGCCGAAGGGCCTCAAGCACTTCACGACCATTTGGCTACCAAGATCGAGGCAGCTCTGGGCCGCGCCATGCCACAGATGGACGTACGCTTCAAGCACCTGTCGCTCACAGCGGACATTGCAGTGGCGGACGACAACAGCTCCAAATTCGAGCTGCCCACGATCCCCAACACGCTCAAGAAGACATTCGCGGGTCCCAAGAAGCATGTGGTGCACAAAGAGATCCTCAAGGACGTGAGTGGCGTCTTCCAGCCGGGCAAGATCACGCTCTTGCTGGGTCAGCCGGGCTCAGGCAAATCGGCGCTCATGAAGATGTTGGCGGGTCGATTCCCCGAAGGCAAGAATATCACGGTGGAGGGAGAGATCACGTACAACAGCGTGCCTCGCAAAGACATTATCAAGAAACTCCCGCAGTTCGTGGCGTACGTGAACCAGCGCGACAAGCATTTCCCTACGCTCACAGTCAAGGAGACGCTCGAGTTTGCACACACCTTTTGTGGTGGAGAACTCATGCGTCGCGGTGAAGAGCTGCTGTCTAAGGGCTCCGAGGAGGAGAACGTGGAAGCTCTACGCATTGCCCACGCCCTCTTTGAGCATTATCCGGATGTTATCATCGAGAAGTTGGGGCTGCAGAACTGTCAGGATACGATCGTGGGTGACGCCATGCTGCGTGGTGTGTCCGGCGGTGAGCGGAAGCGCGTGACGACGGGTGAGATGGAGTTCGGCATGAAGTACGTGACGCTCATGGACGAGATCAGCACGGGGCTG
>JAADYK010000806.1:0-13948 GCA_023338225.1 Halophytophthora batemanensis | reverse complement strand
GCGGAAGAAAGTGTCCATGACCACGTTGCACAGCACGCCCTCCAGAGCGTCAAAGTCCAGCGAAGTCTTGTCCAGCGGCTTCCGCTTATCCGCCCACTGCATGTCGTAGCCTGGGCCAACCCATACGAACGGTTTAGACTGGTACAATGCTCCATTTGCAAGTCTTTTTGGCCCACTTGGGACGCTGTTGGTCAATCTGTTGGACGGACGGACCTTTCTGCTGCAGAGCGTACATGAGCGCATTGACGTCGTAGTTGCCGAGTCCAAGAGGCGCGCGGTGCGGGTTCCAGGCCCAGGACATCGCGCTGCTGCCCGCCTCCGGGTCCGCCATCGCTGCCAGCTGCACGCGCGCTTCAAATGGAGCTCACGTGTGGTAAAACCGTTAACGATAAGTAGAGAGCGAAGGGTGAGGAGAGCACACACCAGAGCACAGACACAGCTTGCAGCACGCTGTTGGAACAAGACCAACTGTCCCCAGATTAAGATAGCATGGCTACACAAGTGTCTTTGGATGGACACACTTCTCTCGTGGATCTGGCTTCAGCTCGTCCAGGCCCCACCCAGACTCTCCACTTCATCTAGCTGCAGCACCCAGCCAAACGTGCCCTATAATACCGCGAGGAGGCTCCGCCGGTGGTTATGGCGGACAGCAGCCTCTTCGACCCATGCACGCCTTCTCCATTAATCATCCGCGGGAGGTTTCGAAACCATGGGCCAAGAAGAGCGCAGTCCGTGCCTAAAAGATCCTACAAAGCTGCCCGGGGGTTTCCTCGCCTGCCCGCTGAGGCCTCCCCAGAGGCGCCTGGAGCACAGGACAATCGCATCGTCTTGGCTGCGAACGGACGGAACGAGCAGCTCCAGACGCCACACGGTCGCGCGTCGGAAGAGAAGGGAACGAACATGGGGAACCGCTGCTGCAAGAAGGCGGAGAGCGGTCCGCCCCAAGATGCGAACCCGTTCAAGCCCAACAACCGCAAGTGCACGGATGTGCTGTGTCTACTCTTCTTCCTTGTATTCTGGGTTGGCATGATCGTCGTGGCGGCCGTCGGGTACACTAACGGGCAGCCGCAGCGACTCATCTACGGCACGGACTGGATGGGGCGTACTTGCGGCACCCAGGCTGACGCCACGGATAGTGTTCCGGCCTACGACCTCTCCGACTACAAGTACCTCATCTACCCACGACTGAGTGAAGACGTGGCAGCACTCGTGGCCAGCGGTGAGGACCTCACGTCCGCCTCCTCGCTGCGCAAGTTCTTCGGCGTCTGCGTCTCGGCCTGTCCGATGCTTAATGACTCAGCTACGGGCAGTGCGCTGTACGTGCACGCTTACAAGGACTACGGGACACATGGCTCGCCAGTGAATGAGCTAGACACGAGTGCTGGTTCTTCCGTGGAGAACGAGGCCGCTGGTTCGCCCTGGCGCCTCATGACGGACTCTACCGAGGTGCTGTACCGCTGCGTGGAGCTGAGTAAGATCGACGTGGAGGCTAGTGCTCGCTGTGTGGATGACTGTGAAGACGACGAGGTGGCGGCGTACGAGGCTGGCACCGTGGACTCTTTGACTTGCGGCACCAACGAGACGCGCAACCCCTTCATGGACTGCGGCGACGAGAGCTGCGTGGACGTGGTGTTGGCGAAGCGAGCCAACTGCACGAGCGTGGAGACCATGCGCGAAGAAAGGCAGGTGGGCGGGACGACGGAGGACCCGGTGGCCGACATGCTGAGTCGCAAGTGGGCCATGGTGGCGCGCTGGCTGGGCGACGTGGAGAAGGCGGCCGTGCCCATTCTGCTGTGCGGCGGTCTCTTTGCGCTGCTTCTGGGCTTCTTCTGGCTTGTGCTTCTGCGCTACTGCGCCGGCCTCTTCGTCTGGCTCGTGCTCGTGCTCGTCATGATTATGCAGCTCGCAGTGACGCTCTTCTGCGCCTATGAAGGCGACCTCATCTCCAATGCGAGTCTGCAGAGCTCCATGACGAGTCTTGGTGTTTCCACGTCTGCAGCCGAGTCCGTTGTGACTGCAACGACCACCTACGTTAACTCGGCCGGCATCAGCGTGGCCGAGGACCAAGTGCGCTACTGGGCCATCGCCTGCTACGTCTTCACGGCCATGGACGTGCTGTTATTGCTACTGTTGATCTTCATGTGCAGCCGTATCCGCATCGCCATCGGTATCATCCGCGAGACGTCCAAAGCCCTGGCGGCCATGCCGACACTCACGCTCTTCCCCGTGCTGCCGACACTGCTGGCCATTGGACTCGTGGCTTACTGGATCGTGGCAGGCGCCTACATCGCCACGTCGGCCGACGTAACGCTCCAGGACGTGGCCAGCACTGCCACGTCCGTAGCGTCTGTGGAGGTCACAGCAGAGGTCGGGGACAACGACGCCATGCACTACCTCATGCTCTACCACCTCTTCGGTCTGCTCTGGACCATGCAGTTCATCCAAGCTGCAGCCTACGCGGCCATCGCCGGTGCCTTCTGCGAGTACTACTGGACGCTGGACAAGCGACAACTACCCGTGGCGCCGCTGCTGCGCTCCATGTGGCGCACGATGCGCTTCCACTTGGGCTCCATCGCCTTCGGGAGTCTCATCATCGCCGTGGTGCAGATGGTGCGACTCGCACTCGAGTACATTGACCACAAGATGCGCACCACCAAGCAGGGCAACACCGTGGTGAAGGTGGTCATGGCCTGTCTCAAGTGCTGCCTCTGGTGCTTCGAAAAGTGCCTCAAGTTCCTCAACAAGAACGCCTTCATTGTCATCGCCATGAAGGGCCAATCCTTCTGTCCGGCCATGAAGGCCTCCTTCTCACTGCTACTGAACAACGCGGCGCGTGTGGCCACAGTCTCCGTCATCGCGCGGTTCCTCATGATCATGGGCAAGCTCTTCATCGCGGGCTTTTCCACGCTCTTCATGTTCCTCTTCATCCGCTACCCGCCGTCGCAACTCCCGAGCTTCTTCATGGGGGACCTCGCCAGTGTTAGCAGCCCCATCTTCCCCATGCTACTCACGACCCTACTCGCCTACACTACGGCCTCCTTCTTCCTCGACGTCTACGGCACGGGCATCGACACCATTCTGCTCTGCTTCTGCGAGGACTGCGACGTCAACAAGAGCTCTGGCCAGTACTACATGAGCGACGAGCTGCTCGCTTTCATCGACGGACCTGCTAAAAAGAACGCCTTCCGTGCCTACCAGCCGGCTCGCGACGTCAGTGCCTGGGACTCGACGGCCGCCACGGCACCACCAATCTTCCAGGACAACCCCGCAGGTGCCCCCATGACGAAGACCGGGTAGACGACACGAACTGGTCTCTCTTGACGGTAGACGCTATTTGCGATCTTGAACATCGGGCCGTTGGTTACCAACAGCAGCAAAAGAGCAGCTCACAAGGATGCGTCTACATTCTCACCAAGTTTCAAAGCGCTTTTCACTGCTCGATTCATTACTTGCTTCAGCGCTTTACCCGAGTATGCACGCTTGTAGCGATAGATCAAGCGTCTGCGTTGAGTTAGCCTCTTAGAGCTGGACGGCGTACGAGCTGTCGATGCCAGCAATGGCGTCCGAGAGCACGTGCACCGTGTATCCGTCGCCTTCCCCTTCCTGGGTTGGCAGCGGGAATGTCATGTGGACCTTGCGCTTCCACGCCACGTGCTTCACGTGCACGAGCTCGTCTCGACCGGCCTTCTTGGTCGTCAAGAGCACGTAGAACCCGTACGGCTTGGGCTTCTGCAGTCGAGTGGTGAAGGCCAACGCCTTGCCGCCTTGGTCGTTCAAACCCGTGAGCTCCACGTCCACCACTGCTTGCGGCTGCTGCTTGGCTTGCACCTGCACTTGCAGTTGAGGGATGGACTCAGCCACACGAACCAACTCGTTCACCTTGTGCCTCGCCAAGCCACCTCCATTGCCTCTGCCCTGGCGTCCTCGCTGCTCATTGGTCTGCTGCTGCCTCTGGAGAGTCTCCACGATCTGCGCCTTCTTGCTCGTTGCAGCCAACGCAGTCTGCAGATCAGCGAGGCTCGAAATCTGGAACTGCTTCTGCAGCGTCTTCACGACGAACGCCGACGCGTGTGGCAACTGCTGCAGCACTTCCTCGCTCGTCACCTCTGTCGTGCTGGGCCAGCGACCCTGGATGACGGCCTGGGACAGTCGAATGCCCGCGAACACGAGCTGCGAGAGCTTCAGATGCGCACAAATGTCGATGACCGCGCTCAACAATCGTGGCAGGTGGTCCAGCAGCGTACGCAGGTCATTGGCAAAGTCGCTGGACGGCAAGCGCATGCCCATGAGGTGCATCTGCAGCACCAGCAGCGACTTCACCTCGCTGCCGTTTGTCTCCAGCAACATCTTCTGCTTCTTGGGCGAGCTGGCGAACAGATGCCGCAGCGGCGAGTACTTGACCTTGGCGCACAGCTCCGTGATGAGCTGGCTCATGACTTCGTTGTGGCGCAACGGGATGTTGTCGCACAGCTCCACGCTCGACTCGCAGAGTATGCACAGCAGCCGTCGCGTGTCTTCTTCCTGCGTCTCCTCTCCGCTGGTTTTCTGCCTCTCCGTAGCGACAGCTTGCAGCGCTGTCAGCATGTTGGACACCGTGCGTACATCCAGATACAGCGAGGCCGCCAGTTTGCCCACAAAAGTCGGCTCGAAGGTGGCCACTCCGTCACGGGGCTGCGCTGTAGTCACACACTGGCTCGCTTCTAGCTGTTGTAACGTTGACGCCACCAGCTGCTGGAAAAAGCCCTCGAGTTCATCCTGTTTGCTCGGGTTCTTCTTCTTCTTGCCCTGTTTGCTCTGCTTGTTGGGTTTGTCCTCCAGTAGTGAGAGAGTTTCGCCCACACCATAGAAACTCGGGTTCTTGAGCACGCGCTGGAAAAGCAGACTCCAGCTCAGATAGTCCATTACGTCCTTCGTCGAGTGAATCAACCCCGCCGCGATTTCAGCATTCAGGTGGTTGGCCAAGGTGTGCGGTGCTGCGTTGCCGCCAAGGCACGACTCGACCGCCAGTGGCTCGTACAGGAAGCGCTGCGTCATGTTCTTCTTGCTCTCCTCCACCAGCACGCAGGCCACGCCCTTGTCGTCCAGCAGCGGGCGGCCAGCGCGACCGATCATCTGCAGCAGGTCACTCAGAGGGTACGGACGGTAGCGGCCGTTCTGGAAGTACTCGGTGCCCTTGACGACCACGAGGTGGGCTGGCAGGTTCACACCCCAAGCCAACGTGGTCGTGGAGATCACCACCTGAATCAGCCGGTCTCGGAAGAGCTTCTCCACCAGAGCGCGGTCCTTGCGCGCCAGTCCGGCGTGATGCAATCCGATCCCAAAGGACAGCGTGTGCTTGAGCGTCTCGTCCACGATGTGGTTGGTCTGGCAGATGGAGTCCATAACCGCCTCCTCGATTTTGAGGAACCGCTTGCTGCCGTCACCGCTGTTGGGGTCGCTTGCGACGCAGAACTGGATCAAGTCCAGCGCCGTCAGCTTCGTCTGAGCCTTGGACGACACGAAAACGAGCACGGGCTTCTCGGGCGAGTGCGCCTTGATGGCCATGAACGTGGGCTTGTTCATCGCCGCCATGCGCGCCACATAGTGCCGCTCCGGGAAGCCCTGGATGTGCACGTCCATTGGCACGGGACGCACTGACGCGCGGAAGTTGTACACCTGTCCAGCATCCGGATTCTTGGCGTGACTTGAGGTGATCCCACCCAGCCACATACCCACGTCGCCAGCGTTTGCCAGTGCTGTAGACAGCCCCACGACCCGAATGGGTTCACCTGTACGCTGGAATCGCCGTAGTCGACTAATGAGCACCTCCAACACGGCACCTCGAGGCGCTTCGCCTACCAGATGCACCTCGTCCACGACCACTAGCGCCATCTGCGTCATCAGTGCGCGCCCCACACTGGGGCTGCGTGTCAGCAGGTCCCACTTCTCGGGCGTCGTGACCACAATATCGGCCTTGTTCAGTAAGAACTCAACGTTCACGAGGGTGTCACCCGTCACCTCCACCACCTTCTTGCGCAGCTTCGGGTTGTCCTCGAATCGCGCCTTCCACTCCGCCACCTTCTCGCGCGCTAGCGCCTTCATTGGCGCAATATACACGATCAGAGAACGAGTGGAGCGCTTGCCACGGCGCTTTCGATCACCTTCAGCGCCATGTTCTGCATCATCACCGCTGGCTTTCACACTACGATTCTGTTTCCACACGCGCAGCATCGCGAGCTCGGCGCACACGGTCTTACCGCTCCCCGTGGGGGCACAAAGCAACACGTTGCCACTTTGGTGGTACAACTGATGGAAGGCCTGGGTCTGGATCGGGTTGAAGAACTGGAACTTGCGTGCGTAGAGCTCCTGGTACACCGGGTTCTCCAGCGACTGCAAAGGCTGCGGGTGAAGCCGCAGCAGCTTCGTGTACATCTCGTCCTTCTCCTTCTTGGCCTTGGCGGCGTCAGTGGCACTGGGCGCGTACGTTACTTCATAGTAGGATTCAATCCCCACGAACCTGTCCGACAAGATGCGGATGACGTAGTTCGCCCCGCCCTGTGTCTCTGAGAGGAACACAGGCAAGTAGCACTCCATCTCTAGCGTCTGCGTGCCGGCTTTCCACCCCATGAAGCGGCTCTGGTGCAGCACAAAGTACTCCGAGTGATAGATGTAGCCCGTGATGGCGTCCTCGACCCAGAGCCATGAGCTCAGCGACTTACCGCGGAAGGCGCCCTCCTTCCACTCCGGGAACATCGGCCGCAGCTCGAACGAGAGCTTGAGCATGTTGCCGGCGAAAGGCTGCGTCTGCACGTGGTCAATGTCGATGAACGGCACGCTCGTGACCCACTTCTTGACCTTGGCGCTCAGGTTGAAGGCGTCCGGGTCAGCCACGGCGTCGTAGAGATCCATGTGGTGGCGGTCCACCTCAGCCACAATGTCCAGCGGGATGTTGGCCAGCTGCAGCATGGCGTTTTGGTCCCACCAGAGTTTCTGGTCGATACACTTAGCCAGCTGCAGGAACTTCTCAGCCTTACGCGCGCTATTCTTCTTGAGGCAAATCTCGAACAGCGCGCGGCAGACGCGCGAGCCGTTCTGTGCCACGTAGTTGGTGTCCGAGATGAGCGTGAAGGTGGACACTCGCGCGCGCCCAATCATGCTCTGCAGCAGGATGTTCGTCTTGCCTGTGTATGTGTCCATACCACCGCCGAGTACCTCGAAGCGGCAGAACTTGCGCTTCAACTTCTCCAGCTCGGGCATCTCGTCCTCACGCGACTTGAGCTGCTCAAATTCGTTACTGCTACAGAGTACCAGTAGCACCTTGTCCCAGGACAGATCGTCTTCGTCGTCCGCATCACTGCCCGGCGCACCCGTTTTGTTGTCCAGCAGGTCGTTGAATGTCTCGATGGACGTGTGCTGGATGTAAAAGTGGCTGGCCACGCGGCCCATGGACGTCACGGCGAACGCCACCTTGCCTTCTTGCTCAGGCTGGTCCAACCGCACCTTCTCTCGCAGAATCTTGATCATCCGGCAGGCCGCCAACTTCTCGGCGGCGTCCATTAACAGCTTCTTGCGTCTCTCCAGCAGCAACGGGTCGTCGTTCACGTCTTCGAGTTTCATACCGTACGCCAGCGGATTCTTCCGCATACGCACGTACAGATACGTGTAGCTGAGCCATTCGCAGGCCTCCTCGAGGTTACTCACGGTTCCGGAGACGATCTCGGCGTTCAGATGGTCCGGCAGCGCCTTGATAAGTGCTGATTCCATGGGGATCCCCGTCGTGAGCATACGCAGATAGTTGGGTAGTTGATCTTGTGTCGTCACCAGCACGGCGTCACCACTCGTGTCGTATTGCGGGCGACCAGCACGCCCGAAGATCTGCATTACATCCAGCATGCTCAACTGTGTCATGCCACCCTTGTCCGAGTTGTAGACCTGTGTGCCCTTGATGAGCACCGAGTGCGCCGGCAGATTCACACCCCAGGCCAGCGTCGCCGTACAGCACAACACGCGGATAAAGCCCAGCTCAAAGAGCTGTTCGCTCAGGTTGCGGTCGCTGCGCAGCATGCCGGCGTGGTGGATGCCCATGCCGTAGCCCAATAGTTCCTTGAGTTCACGATTGCGACTCTTCTGGACGCGCTCCTGGAGACTCAGCGGCATCTGCAGCTCCTGTGGCGGTAAGAAGGCTTCTAGCGTGCCTGGTTCCTCTTCGTTGCCACGTGCGAGCTCCACAATGCTGCGCATCGTAGCCGCAGTCTCTTTCCGCGAGTGTACAAACACCATCACCTGCTCGTTATGCTGTACCTGCTTGAGGCAGTGTCCAAGCGTGAGCTTGTTCATCATCAGCTGGATCTGGCGCTGCTTGCTCATGGTAGCAGACGCCGCCAACTTCTTCTCCTTGGCCAGGTCCTCCTCACTGGCTGTCACAGTGGATAGCGCCGCAGCGCTCAACCCAAGTGCTTCCTTCAGATTGGCATTCGTACTTACGCCGATAAAGGTTTGGTCCAGCGGCACGGGGCGATACGTCGAGTCAAAGAAGAAGAGTCCCCCCTTGCCGCCGTTCGTGGCTGCGTTCTGTGCCCGCGCATCGCCTCCAGGCACGTAGACGCGCAGGAAGGAGGCCACATCCACGTAGTTCGGTAACGTAGCCGACAGACCCACAATGCGGATCATACTCTGCGTGCTCTCCACACGCCGCAGCGTTCGTGCCACGATGGTCTCGATCACGGGGCCGCGCTCATCTGCCAGGAGATGCACTTCGTCAATGATCAGCAGCTTCACTTGGCTCAGCAGCGCCTGCTGCGTGCTGGACTTGCGTGTGATGACGTCCCACTTCTCGGGCGTCGTGACGATCACGTGCGTCTCCTCGATCTCCTTCTTGGTGAGCTGCATGTCGCCCGTGAGTTCCCGCACGCAAAGCTTGAGCGCCTGCAGTCGCTGGCTGAACTTGGTCACCACCTCCTGCGCCAACGCCTTCATGGGAGCCACGTAGACGATTTTCATCTGCGCCAGTCTCTTGGCTTGCGGCTGGCCTTCCAGACGCTGTAGCTGCGACTTGACCTCCTGCAGGATGGCCAGCATGGCCACATTGGTCTTACCAGCGCCTGTGGGCGCACACACCAGCAAGTTCTGGTTGGAGTGATAGGCTGCATGGAAGAGCTTGCTCTGCAGACGATTAAGCTTCGTAATGCCATGGAACGCCGTCTGCGCGAAGCTCTCGAGACTGCTGATGGCCACCAGCTTCTCCTCCTTGCCCAGTGCCTTCTTGGCATGCGCAGGGATGAACACGTGCTCGTAGCCCTTGAAGTGCGTACGCTTGGTGCTCGCTGGCAGTGATAGTGCTCCCGCAGCCTTGAGTTGTCCTGCAGCCCCCGTGGTGTCGTAGCCACCCTGCAAGGTGCCAAACTCGCGCTGCACCAGTGACGACGCCTGGTGACGTCGCTCCTCCTCGGCGAACTCACGCTGCAACCGCAGCACCTCCGGGTCATATCCGGCCGCTTCCAGCCAGTTGGCGTTCTCCTCTTCCGCTGCATTGCCGCCTTGTTGTCTCGCACGTCGCTGCGCCTTACGCTGCTGCCGCTGGAAGAGCTGCTCCGTCTCCGTCTGGATGCTGAAGCCACCCGATCTCGCGGTGCTGGCACTAGCTCCGCGCTCCGCCATCTCCTGCTGTTTGTGCGCTTCCTCCAGCTGTGTCTTGGTGACGCGTTCACTGGCCAGTGCGGCTTGATGCTGGACGGCGAAGGCGATGAGCTCCATGCCTTCCACACCCACGAGCCCAAAGAGCTGCGCTTGCACCGTCTCGGCGTCGCGCGGACTGGCCTGCACGATCTGCAGCACAGACTCGGCTAGCTCCAGCGTCGTAAGGAAACAGTTGTCGCTGTTGGCCGCCGTGTGCTGCGCACAAGCTGCCAGTAGTTGCTGTGCCTCGGTCATCTTGGGCGCGCGTGCTGTCGCCTTGGAGTGCGGCTTGGAGCTCTTCTTGGCCGTACGCACGGCGGACACGGCGCCAGCTGCAGCCTCGCGCTTGTTGGCGGCGTGGAGGTCAGCGAGGTCCACGGCCAGCACCTTGCGCAGGTCGCGACCGCGCGTGGGCAGCGTCACGTCCCAGAGCCGCTCGGCTGAGAGGAACGGGTCGTGGAAGGGCCGCGCGCGCTTCACGCCGGCCGTGGCGGGGACCAATGGCTCGCTTGGCGAAGCATGCAGTGACGCAGTGGCCGTCGGGGCGGCCGGGGCGCGGAATTCGGTGCGGAGAGCCTCCAGGAAGGCCGGCATCTTGGCAGCACGTGCTGGCTTACTTGCTTGCTGGCTTGCTTGCTGGCTTGGTGCGTCGCGTTTTCGGGAGTGATTCGGAGCTGCGCTTATTGTAGAGCACGGTCACTTGGGGCGGCTGGTCAACCCAAGCGTTCTGCGCTTTACGGGGAGAGATAAGGCAAAACAGACTTGGACGTCTGCTTATCTGTCGCCAGGCACGGTAAGCTGACTGACCGACGCTATTTTAGCCGCTTGCCTGTTATCGATCTACCACTGAGCTCCCACGAGGTGCCATCACTTTCTTGTATTTATGCTCCTTTATCACCGGCGTCAACGCCAGGATTGGCTGATCATAGATAGTGTGGGATCTCGCCAATTATCTACTCGAGATACAAAAGTCGAGCTGCCCACGTTAGCTGTAACTGTGACCTGACTGTGTCCCAGTTCGGGCACGGTTTGTTGGCGGATAGCTGTGGGCAAATCGTGACTTGTGTTTTGTATTGGAAGACAGAGAACATCACTCACAACGCGGAATGTTGCTGCTTCAGCAGCTGCCCTGACAGTTGGTCAGAACGACAGGAACAGAAGCAAAAGCGATGGGGAGACACCAAAACGAGAATGGATAGGAGTTTTGGTATGAAAAGGTGCGCCTTGATCCAAAAAGGTGGTTCCCGAAAATTGGAAATCAGAAAGGATATGATCCCAAAAGCTGAAGGGTTATTTTGGGGAGTTATATAGCAACTTCAAAGTACAAGGGGCACTTGTGGTGCCGCCGCGACAATCCGCCAAATGCCGAGATGGGGGAGCTCACTTGAGGCGACATCTTTCCCGACGGATCTACAGCCCTGTACGCGGTGCAAGACTTTGCCCTGGCCCAGCACAAGTGCATCAAAATTGGGTCCAAGGGCGGTGCGCATAAGCGTGTTGTGTGTGAATGCAATTCGTGTGGCTTCTGCGTGAAGCTTTACAAGCACAAAACAGCAACAAATGAAGGTCAGATGTGGTACATCAGCTCTCTCCATTTGGGCCATCTCAGCTGTACATCCACCGCAAAGCCGACACAGCGCCAGCTTCAGAACCTGTCTGCCTCCCAAAATTCGGTCATGGTTGACAGCTTTGTGTCGCCCAAGGCTCTGTCAGAGCAGGTACGCCGCGGTAACGGCCTTCATATGACGAGCTGGAGCTCAGTCTACAGGGCGAAGGACCCGGTTGCTGTGGACGCTACCCTGGGAAAGATACAGCATACCAGGAAATCCCAGACTTGTTGACGCAATTTTTCATCAAAGAACCCGGGGTGCTTGGCAGCACAAGAGAGAGAGAGATGGTGAAGGGCAGTTTGCTCGGGCAATCGTTGTATTTGACGCACCGCTGAAATCAATGCGGCAGTACTAGCAGATCCTGGGTGTTGCTTGTGCACACCCAAAACGTCGCAACTGTGCTGACCAACAAATGCCGGTGGTGGGTCGCGATGGCAACCTCAAGAGCATCGTTCTTACTCTTGCGCTGGTGAACTCGGGGGATATTGCGAGTTATGCATAGTTCTTTGATCCGCTGGCGTATTTCTTGCTGGCATTTCAGTATTTTGTGGTCGAAATGTGGACCTCCTGTCGGTTGCTCAGAAAAAGGACTAGATCTGCTGTACGACATGGTGATAATTCTCACACTTCTGACCGGTAAACGTACTGACACTGCATTCTATGCAATTTATTTTGAGTTCTAGGTGCTGCGCCTTCCACATTATCCACAACGATCTAGACCAGTTCAAAAGTTTCACACATAGTCACAAGAATCTGGTTTGGTAGCTTCAAGGGTCAGAATTTAAGATGCAGTACGACAACACGCTAGCACTAATCCGGCTTGGTTGTGGAGCGGATGCCGAGGCATACCTGCGCGGTCTTCCGTCACAAGATTGGGTGCCATACAGCGCCATTGGAGAGCGGTCGCTGTATGGATGGCGGTCAACCAACTCCGTGGAAAGCGTGAACGGAAGGACGCTGGTCGAGGGTCTTCGGCATAAACAGCCTTTTGAATGGTTTGATGCTGCTATGGAGGAGATGATGAAGGCGGTTTGTCAGAGAGCTTAACAGTCCGTGCAATGGACTGCCGAACAGAGAGTGATTACCGCAGGCGCTCAGCGAGAGCTCGACCTCCAGCACCATCAAATGGTCTACTACGGTGGCACACTCCTCTACCTATATCTTCTTCGTGCACGGAACCGGCAAGACCCACCATTTCGCTACAGGGTCGACATGCAGCTTAAAGTATGCACGTGCTACAAATGGATCAGTATGGGATACCTTGCAAGCACATGATCGCAGCGTTGGCCGACACTGGTGATATGACAACGATCTGCTCGAGTTTTGCTCCTTGCTCCATGGCGACGTACTCATTCTAGAGGCTAAGGCTGAGAGGCGTGCACAGCTTCATCTGTCACCATGACCGATATGACCGAGAGTCTTACACACAGAACCAAAACTACGTTAGAAAATACTCCCAAGACTGTGAGAGCTTGTTTGATTGCTCCAGACCCAAGACTTCACGTTTTGGGACTAGAACTCCCATCCAAGCACCTTTTGGAGTTTCCACCAAAGGCGCCTTGTGTTGCGACTGCGATCGCAGTCGAAGGTAGCTACGGTCATACCCAAGCTGGTGCCAAGGATGCAACTGACTGAGATGGCTGGACACCTTCGGTATGGTGCGCCATATCCATATCTGTGGCAGTAGCAAGCCATCGCTAGAGCCCATATCGTGCAAAGGAGCTGTCGACCACAGTCGTCTTCGTGTTGGATTGCATAGCTGTGTGTGTGTGAGTTGCGGTATCATATCGGCACACAGCAGCATCTTCTGCATGGACCACTGCGAGAAGGTGCAGCCTTCGGCAGTCTCGAGTTATTCGCGCCAGATAATTATACCTCCGCCTCACCCGCCGTCTTTGAATATTGTAAATGGCTCCAAGTGAACTGAAATTGGAAACTGACAACACAAATCTTGTATATCGCGCGCAGCAAGTACCTGGAATCGCACCTCAGTATGCAAGTGTGTACCAGTGATTATCGTCAGTAGTAAGAACGTGGACGTGGAGCTGTTGCAGTACGGCGCAAAATACGCCAGCCTGAAAAAGCATTATCATTGGAACCCTTCCTCTCCAACGCCGAGCTCATTGACCGATAGAACAAGTTCCAGGAACCGAAGATCAACACAGATGCGGCACGCTCGACCACATGTGTGCTGGTGTTGCTGTCCTCCCATTTGAGAAATTAGCTCAATAATTCATTGCATTATGCGTCATTGACAGTAGGCGTGGTTGTAGCGATGGAAAATACACTAAACGTGCTGTCGGATCCATCTGCATTTCGTACATGTTGCGTTTCCGTGAAGGTTCCTGCAGATGTGGGTTCAGCGATTTAATCATTTCCACACCTAGATTGTTTGTGATAGCTGCAAAGCAGTAGAACGCAGTGACGAAGTCGCTGCAGGAGCTGATGGCGAGTAGCGAGTTCCACCTGTTAACCTCTCGCACATGGAAATGGTGATTGTGGAGCGCTTCAAGCAGGAATAACTGCCAGAAACGAGCAACGTGTGACAGGTGGTTGTCCTGGCAAAGATCCAGAGTAGCAGTCCGCCTGTTAAGCAGAAGAATCCGCGCAAGGTGGTGGAGTGTATGAAGGCGTAAGCAGGGCACTATACCTAGCTGCATCGCATACACTGTTGATCTATCACT
>JAADYK010000805.1:0-13949 GCA_023338225.1 Halophytophthora batemanensis | reverse complement strand
TGGTTTTCTTTCGTATCACAAGCAGCGATCTGATAGGCTGGATTTCACATGATCTATGACTGCCCAATCCTGGCGTTGATGTCGGTGAATACTCCAAAGTCCTATGGCATCTCGTGCGTAATCCGTGGTAGATTGGAAAGAACCTAGCCATCGTTGGGCTGAAATGTCGCGCGAAGGCGGCAGCGGGCGCAGGTTCCCCGAAGGTTGCTCCACTGATGCTTGGAGTAACATCCTCGTTGGTTGGTCTTCGGCGTCTCCGCATGGACTGATCCGTCAGCCGTCACCATCAATCAGCAAAGCCGAGCGGCTCGCAGCAAGCGTCCGACGTGCATCTATCTGCCTGTGGCCCTCCCTCTCCAGCCAGCCTCGGCCGCCTTCCGCCTGCCACCATGAGCGACACGGAGAGCAAGAAGAGCAAGGGTCCGTCCTACGAGGAGCGCGTGAAGCACGTGTCGGTGATCGCCAAGCCGCTGGCCAGCAAGAAGCAGACCAAGCGCGCCTACAAGGTGGTCAAGAAGGCCACCAAGGTGAAGGGTATCAAGCGCGGCGTCAAGGAGGTGGTCAAGGGCATCCGTAAGGGCGAAAAGGGCGTCTGCATTATCGCCGGCGACATCTCGCCCGTGGACGTCATCTCGCACATCCCCGTGCTCTGCGAGGAGAACGACATCCCGTACCTCTTCACGCCTTCCAAGGTACGTCTTGTCATCCATTCCACTGCTTTATCGTTGTTGCCTGCGGTATTGACAGTGGTGGACTGTGTGCTGTGCTTTGTGTCAGGTGGACCTGGGCGCATCGGCGCTGTCCAAGCGCCCCACGAGCTGCATATTGATCACGCCCAACAAGGCCGGCTTCAACGCGCAGGAAGCTTATGACGAGCTGCTGGAGGAGGTCAAGCAGATCCAGCCTATCTACTAGCTCCCATAGACACCACCGAGGGTTGGCGCATGTCCTCAGCATACACTTATACATGTAGCACTTTGAAATCCGTCGCGCCATCACTTCTTCTGCCATGCTGCCGGCCTTTTGGCGGCCCACTACAGGCGGGTGCTAGTCGAAGACGTCTGCGAACATTTCCTCCGCCAGTTCCTCCCACGTCGCGCAGCCCGTCGCCTGCGGGAAGTAGTGCAGCAGCGCCTTGACAGACCGACTGGGGTGTAGCAGTACCAGCTGCAGGAACCGCTCGCGCAGACAGCGACGCATGGCATTGACGTCTCCAGTCGTGTTTTGCTGCTTCTCGCGACGGATGTATGCCTGCCAGTACCCTGATGCCAGCGTCTCTTTCCACAGCTCACGGTCGCAGTGCTGTTGCGTCAAGTTCACATGGCACATTCGTAAGGCCACAGCTCCTTTTAAAGTGCATACAAGCAGTCAGAAGCCACGTACCAAGGCCGCGAAGAAGACGGCGACGAGGTCATAGAGCGGGTCGCCCGTCTTCGCGTCCGCAAAGTCGATTACAGCCGTGGGTACCCACTCGTGTGGGCCCAAAAACGACTCTCGGCGCTTCTGGGCCAGCGAAGCCAGTGCCTCTGGCGTACAAGCGTCCATCTCTTCGTCCTCCTCGCTGCTGGACTCACTGCTGCTGGTCTCCCAGTCTTCAGCGCTGCCCACACTGCCGTCGTCCTCACTGTCTACAATACGGGTGAAGCCAGCGGTCTGTCTGCCCTTCAAGATGGCCAAACGCGGACCGAGAGGGAGTCCCAGGTCTTTCAGATGCTGTTCGTCCAGTAGATCTAGTGACTCCACAGTCAACTCTTCCTGCTCCACCAACAGCGAAATGTACTTCTCGCATCCAATGGACTGGAGATACGTTGCGAGATCCGGACGACGACTCGAACGCGGGATCTGATTGTCTGTCGAGCGCAGTAGCGAACCAAGGATGTTTTCGTCCGTGACGTCGCCGTGGAGCAGGACTGGCTGGTCAGAGAGCGCACTGGAAGGCAGCAGTTCCGCCACGACGGCCTCTCGACTCGCAGCCGGCAAGAAGTTTTCAAGGAGCTTCAGTAGATGTGGGGGAATGCCGTTCTCGATCAAGTGGACTACGCAGCACACACAACAGACAAGACGGCCAGGACCGTCAGCAACACCTCAAACGTTGAAACTGCACGCCAGAAGATGATCAAAACTTACATGACAAAGCGCGCTTGCGTTGACGAAGCATGTAGTGGGCGTACCAGTCCCACTGCGCCTTGCTGTGGCCGTACACGCCTCGGAAGTCCGCATCGATGGGGACAGCGTGCAGGCGTGGCAAGAACTCGCGACCGATCCACGCCGCCACGGTGTGCCAGCTCTTGGCAGTCAATCCACCCTTCTTGGCCAGCGAGTCGAGTCCCACAGCGTCGCTCTTGTACTCGATAATGACGTAGGGCCAGCGCCACATGGAGCCTTCTCCGTCCTCATCGTCCACTTCGTCCACGTCCAGGAGGTGCCCGGCGTGATACAAACGAGGAACCATCGCCTGAAGGGCCTGTATCGACGCAGAATCCTGGGTGCTTGCAGTGGAGACCGCCTTTTCGATCATTTTGTACACGCTACGCTCGATACGGAAGCACTCCTCCATGGCGTAGCGCAGTGACATGGTCGTTTTGAGCTCGTGCGGCTGCAGCACGTCCTGCTTGCGGCGCTTGGACGATGGCGCAGCCTCGTTCACGTCGAGTTTGGGCGTCAAGTAGGCCTCAAAGTCCACTTCGCCCCATGTCTCGTTGAACTGACTGAAGAACTTGACCAGCAGACGCTTCCCAACCGCGAACGTCGGGTTCACACGCGATGTCAGACTCTTCATCTTGGGAAGTCGCAATTTGGACCTTGAAGCACCATTGCCATCTTGAGTGGCCACGATGACGGCACTGTCTGAGCTGGAGCCAAACTGAAGCGCGTGAACGTGGTGGCGCTTCAAGATCTGCTTGAGCGATGACTTCCAGTACTCGAGGATGCGGAACGTCCCGACGTATAGCTCCTCGCTCATATATCCGTGCATACGCGGGATTTGCACCAGTCGGAAAATGTCAAACGTCTCGGGCCGCGTCTTTTTGAGCTGATGCTGCAGCATCTCGAGCGCTTCGTCTTGTTGATCATCCAGTAGGTCTTTCATGAACATGACGGCGTTGTGCGAGTCCACAAAGTTCTGCGTGACGGCCACCGTCAGATCCAAGTTGAGTACGAGGTGCCACCATCCACTGGGCACGTAGATAGTCTCCCCTTCCTCTTGGATGATCTCCAGCGGCTTCTTCTCGGGTGGCAACGTTGGGTACACGTGCAGATACCACATGAGCGACGGCATATCCATGGCATGGACCCGGTCTTCTCCGTTCTTCTCGATACGAACACCAGGAGGAGGCGAGGAAGGAGGGTAAATGGCCCAGCGCTTGCGTCCTTTGACCAGGGAGTTCCACGCTGAGGTCCTCGCTGGATCCGTGTGCCACGGCGCTCCCGTACGTTCAGGACCAATGACCAACCAGCGAAAGTCCGGCCGAATGGACCCCGGGACGCGCTTCTTGCTCTCGTCCTTGCGTACCTTCTTGCCACCTGCCGCCAGTTTGACGCCCTTGGTGGGAGCGTTTGGTTTGGCTTCAACACTACCGTCTTTGTCTTCTTTGGTCTCGCCTCCCCTTTCAATGACGCTCAGAAAGTCTTCGCGGAAGAGCTGCAGGTCGTCTACATTGTAGTCTTCCAGCAGTGGTGGCATCTTCTCCCCAAAGCGCGGATCGAAGATGTACAGCGGCGTCTCGTCGTGTTGCTGAGTCACATACTGCAGATAGTCGGCGAAGCTCATCTCCATACTGGAGCTGCTCGAGAAGATGTCCAGGTTGTGCGTGATGCGGTGCTTCACGTCGCTCGGGAAACGCGCCGCCAGCTTCTCCATCGTCCACTGGTGTCACCACATATTACACCCACAGCCAATGGATGGAAACGAGGTCAGACGCTGGGTTTCAATGCAGACGCATCAGTGATGGAGCACGGAATCGACTAACGTACCTCCGTCGACGCATTCCACTTGGTAATGGCGTTGCGAACGATGAACGGCACACGCGAGTATTGCCTGGCAATTCACAACAAGCACAAACTTGCAGTCATAAGCGAGGAGCACGTCTGCACCATACGACGACGCTAAGTCTCAAACAGGCGCTGCCAACGCACTCGTAAAACTCGCGGAAGCTGAGCTCGCCGTTGTCAAACTTTTTGAGGCGACGCACGTGCGGGTCCTGCGTCTCGGGTGGCAGCACAAAGGCGTCACCCATCTGCATGTGGCAGCGACACCAGCGGCGGTACAGAAAGTCGGAGCCGAAGTTGCGCATAGTAATAGGGCGGAAGGCCTGCTCCAGCTGCGCCAGCGGCCGCGGTTCTCGCGGGTAAAAGGTGGTGAGCTTCCAGTTGCGGTGGAAGGAGAAGTTGCCATTGTGCAGCCGCAGACACTGCGCCATCCAGAGTGGATCCTCCTGGCAGAATACGTAGAACACTAGCGAGCCAGCCGCGTGAGTCCGCGCACATACACAAGCGCCGATCGACCAGCTCTGACGCACCGGAGTTCACCTCTGCCAGTCGCAGCAGCTCGCGCGGCTCGCAGAAGAGCGTCAGATATGCCAGCAGCTCGTCCGTGAAGCCCGCGAAGGCACTGCCGGCCAGCGCCGGCTGGCGGAACGGGGCGACAGACATGGAGGCTGGAGGCGAGTGAGCTCGGGGAGCTGATTGCGGTCTGAAGCTCTCGCTTCCTGATGTGCTGCTACAACGACAAGCAGCCACGCACGCGTGGGTAAAGCTTGCTAAAACCAGTGCGTTTGTACTTTCTGTGTATTTGATTGAACAAAAGCAGGGGTAATCATCAAGGCAGGATAATATCATTGGTAAGTTTGGCGTGAGTACTGAGGAAGAGTCGGTACACACTAGAACCAGAGAACCTCCGCGTATTGAACGATGTCAGCGTTGGAACCAATCTCTTCGAGTTCACACCCAGAAGAGCTTGGGCGGGAAGGAGCTTACTACCACAGCTCTCGTCGCGGTACTCGCCTCCAGACGCGCGACAAGTCTAGTCGAGACCTGCAAACCGCATCCCTCGCGGTCCCTCCACTTCTACGCGGTCACCGACAGACCTTGTGGTACAGCAAGTGCTGCCGATAGCAGTGTCATTCCAGTGCACAAGTACCAGCTCCTGCACGTGCCAACAAAGCTTTGAAGCAGCAGTGCTACGCTACACCCCGCTTGGTGTTCGTTTAGCTTTTGTATGCCTTGTTCCTTCTACTGCACTGCCGAAACATCCGAGCCACGTCAATCCAGCTTCAAGCTCGTACGCGGGCAGTCAACAACCGCTGCTGCCGCTGCAATCGAAGCTTGGTCAAACTTACGAAGTTTCACTGCGTGGGGCACGTAGAATCGAGGACAAGGAATTTCAACCTGGTATCCACGAGATATCTTCCCAAGTGGAGGGGTTCAAGCCAAGACTGCAGCGGACAGGCGCATCAGCTACTTTCCTGAGCAAGTCATGTCTTCACTCAGCCTTTTCTCCGGGCTTGAGGCTATCAGTGGCCTGGGTTGCTCCGCCGAAACCCGTTTCTGGGACTGCTACTTGTCCATTCTTCATGCCCCAATATGCCAGCTTCTAGACAAACCTTCCGCATAAACCACCAACTCCAGACTATTCCCAATGCTTCGCGCCGTGTCCAGCCTCCGCTCTACCACCCAACACTCACCCCGTCCTGTCGGAAAGTCTCTCGCAGCTACCCGCCACTCGTTGCTGTGTCACTGTAGGTGCAGCTCGAAGAGTTCCAGCCCAGTGATGATGGTAATTGGAGGTTCTACTACGAGATGGTTGGACTCCAATCTGTTACGCCAAGTACGAGTGATTTACGTGGCTCGTGCCAAGACGGAAGTCACCGAGTCCAGAAGGGCCCCCGTCAGATGTGTGACGTGTGCGGCTGATCAGCCTTGAGATGCCGTCATAGCTCTCTCGCCTGCGTCGCTAGCGTCGTTGTGATCTGTTCGAGTGCTGTTTCGTCGACCTGCAGCTCTGGCCGACGTCGGTAGAAAGAACGTAAGTGTGTAGTAGAGAACCGGGTGATGGTTTGTTCCAACGCGGTTCCTGTGAGCAGAGGACGGTCTCCGAAGACGGCAGTATTGCGGGTCTTCCAGATTTCCACCAAGAAAATCCTCGAAAGCAGAGCCAGACCGTGAGCGCTAGCTCCAAGCCGTCAGCCCACTGCTCGTGGATGATTTCCTCCGAACCCACGAGGAACTCAGTCCAGGTCAAGTGCTTTCGTACAAGAGGAGTCCAGAATGATCGAAGGCATTGCCACACCCGGCGTACTCGTCGGCACTGCCAAAAGCAATGTTTCAGAGTTTCCGGACGGTAGCAGCCTGTCCAGGGACATGTCGAGTCGGTGGATCCCTGATGCAGGAAGAAGAAACGGTCCTAGACCGGGAAGAGACGGTGGAGTAAGCGTGCTTGGATATCGTAGAGCGTGGACAACATACTCCGCCGCCACGAACTCGACTCTCAAATCGCAAAGTCAGTCTAATCCAAGTATACCACTTTTTCGCCTCGACATATCCCCAAGTACCGTCCTGGCCCAAGAAGACGTACTGCTTTGTTTCGGGCCGATATGTGCTAGCAAGCTCACACGCAACGAATAACCGCGGTGTAGGCGTTTCCGGTCACCCGGACTCCAGGAGCCCGAGTGAGCAGGTGTTCGTTCTTCGGGTAGATGCTGCGCGCGGCGTTCACGTCGCGGTGAAGCGTCAGATTGCAGTGCGAGCACGAGAAAAGTTTCTCGTTGGTGGTGCTGTGGTTGGTTCTCCCGCAGCACGAACATGTCCTCGTCGTGTCGTGCTCTTGCCACTGGAACCTCGACCTGTCCTTGATCCTCCTAGAGCGAGCGGAGCACTCATGATCTTGAGCAACTGGGATTCATGCCTCCCTTGCGCGCTGGTCGACCGCCCGCAGCGCACCGTCGATCTTCCGTCGAGACATGAGCTTGGGGAATGAACGAGGGAGTGCGTCACGTGCTCTGTAGTAGACGAATAGACTTGAGTCCGAGGTAGGAAAACAAAGACGGAGTATTTGAAAGATGGAGGACAGTGGTTGGCGTGCCATCTTGCTCACGAGTAGCTGATAGGCTAGGTCCCATATTATTTGTGATTGGGCCAATCCTGGCCTTGATGTCGGTGAAAAATGGAGGGCACTTTCAAAAAATAAAATGATGGCAACTCGTGGGAATTTAGTGGTAGATTGGGAACACGTTGTCGCTAGACTGAAAGGTATTCTGGACCCACGCGATCTGGGGTTCCCGACCGCAATCGGAAACGGCCCACCGGACGTTGCAGCTCTTCCGGCGGCCAAGAGACGCATGCGCCTGCCGCGCCTTGCAGCATTCCCCTATCTCCCGAGCGCAGCGCAGCCCCATTGTCTGCTCTCCACGCACCGCTCTCTTGTCCGCGCCGTCTGATCATGCCTCTGTCCGTGGACACGCCCGCGGGCGAGCACGCGGACGCCCTTCGCCAGCCGGACGTCGCGTCGGGCCCCTTGTCCGTAGACACGACGGCTCTGAACGGCCACGAGGTGACCAAGCTGCCACCCACTGCGTCTGCAATTCAGCCAGACAACGCTGCTCCGCCACCGTCGCCTGTGGTGGCCTGTTCGCCGCTGCATAACGCGTCGTCCGCGGTTGAGAACGTCGGCGTCAACGTCAGTGTCAGCAGCGCGAAAGCGGATGAAGTGCGCGTGAGAGACCCGCCTGTGCGCTGCCAGCTGGAGGACTTTACGCCCTTCGCCAAGTGCCACCTGTGGAAGCTCATGATGTCCTTCTACGACCGCCAGGGCGTCGAGTCCTGGGCACAAGGCATCGTACCGCACTTCATCACCTCCAACACCTTCATCGCTAAGCGCTACGCCAACATGCTGCGCGCCTACTTTCGCGACACCACGCGTCCGGATGCTGCGTCGCCACTGGATACCAGCGAACCCTTCTACATGGTGGAACTGGGCACAGGCTCGGGCAAGTTCAGCTTCTACTTCCTGCAGGCGCTGGCGCAAGTCGAGGTAGGCATCTGCACTTATCTCGCTAGTGCCACCCATTTACTGACGGTTTAGAGCGTGTTGCATGCCAACCTTTCCTTTTGTGCTGCATTCGATGAGCAGAGTGTGCTGGACTTCCCGCTGGACAACGTGCGCTACATCATGACGGACTTTACAGAGCAGAATTTCAAGTTTTGGAAGACGCACCCGGCGCTGGCGCCCTTCGTGGCTCGCGGCATCGTGGACTTTGCCATCTTTGACGCCACCAAGGACACGGAGCTCAAGCTTTCATCCTCGGGTGAGGTGGTGCGACCGGGTGCGCTCAAGAATCCTCTTTGCTTGATCGCCAACTACCTCTTCGACACACTCTACCACGACCTCTTCCAAGTGGAAGGCGGCATCCTCAAAGAAGGTCTCGTGAGTGTGGGCTCGAAACGTATGGAGGAGCCGGACCCACTGGACCCGGAGATCATCAAGCGTCTGAGCAACACGTTCAAGTACGAGCAGATCGATGAGATGTACTACGGTGCCACGCGACCGCACTGTAACAACATCCTCAAGTGGTACCACGAGTACTTTGACCCGCAGTCTTCTGGGGCCACCCTGCTCGTTCCCATCGGCGCACTAAGTGCTATTGAACGGCTGGGAGCACTGTCCACGCGTGGACTCGTGGTGCTGTCCGGAGACAAGGGCAACAACAACCCGGAGCACTTCCGCGGCGTGAGCGACCCCCATATCGCTGTCCACGGTAGTTTCTCAGTCATGGTCAATTACCACGCGCTGGGCGTCTACTTTGCCAGCCGTGGTGGGTTTGCACTCCACAGTCCACAGGAGGAAGCCAGCCTCAAGGTCTCTGTGTTCGTACTGCCTGCAGACGCCGCCAGTGAGAGCGAGGCCACGTTGCCCATGAGTGAACTTTATGGCGACGCACTGGAGACGGTGTGTGGGGAGCGCAGCACGCGCTTCCCACACCTCACGACGGCGTTCCAGGACGAGATCGTGGCGTTTGGCCCCAACGACTTTTTTGTGATGCAGAAATCCACAAAGGAGGACGCCAAGGCACCGTCGCTCAAGGCTGTGCTGGCGCTGCTCAAGCTCAGTGGCTGGGACCCGGACGTGTTCTACAAGTTCCGCGATGTGCTGCTGGACCAATCGCCGTCGGCGCCACCCAAGCTCAAACTGGATGTCAAGCACGGCATCCCGCTCGTGTGGCAGAACTACTACGCTCTGGACAAAGAGAAGGACGTGGCCTTCGAGATCGGCCGCCTCTACTACGGGCTGCACGACTACGACCGCGCTCTAGCCTTCTACACACTCTCGACCAAGGAAATGGGCAAGCACCACGTCACGAGTCACAATATGGGGCTCTGCCACTACAGTAAGAAGCAACTGGAGCTGGCGGCCACGTGCTTCGAGGAGGCCTTTGCGCTTAACCAGTCGTACCAAAAGGCGGCCACGTGGCTCCAGCGTGTGCGCAAAGAGCTGGGTATCATCCCCATGAGCAGTCCACTGCTGCCGGAGCAGACGGCCATCAAGCCCCTTACGATTCGCGGCGTTGGACCTGGAGATGGCAACCTGGAGCCCAGTGGCGCTCCAGACAATCTGGTGCCGCAGCAGATCGAGTTTACCATGCCAGAGGAGGAGGAGGAGAGCACGCGCCTGAGCCCTGCGGCTCGAGGCATCACGGGGGTTGATCTGGCCAACTTTCGACAAAGAAACGAGAGAACCAGCAGCGAGGGCTGAGGACAACCACCGATCAGTCCACAGATGAGAGTCATGCACCTCATTCAGTTGACTACAAAGTGAAGAGGTATAACCGCCGGCGATAAGTGCTCATGACTCTGGAACGCTCGGTCGCTGTCAGCGTCGTAATGAGCCACTCTGGCCCCGGCGCTTCCCTTAAGACTAGACCCTATGCATCCTTTGCCAAGCTCACGGGAGCGCGTGCGGCCTGTGTGCGCAGGCTTCCACGACGCTTCCTTCTTACTTTCTTGTTAGTCTGCTCTTGTGTCGACGCCTCTGCTGTCGTATAGCAGGACGTCTCTCCTTTTGTCTTGCCAGTGGAACCTGACAGTGGAGTGTCCACCCGAGTCCTTCATCAAGGTATGGGAGATGGTAACGTCCGTTGAGAGACCGACCTACTTGCTCTGGATGGAGGCGGCGTCGCCCGTGATTTGCCAGGCCACCATCTTCCGGTCGTTGCCCACGGAGAAGAAGGTGGAGCTTGGACCCGCCGTGATACGTCGCACGGCGTCCGCGTGGCCCTGGTTGGCCGACGCACCCAGTGTCGTCTTGTACGCGAATGAAGGCAGCTCCTTGACCGTGATATTACCGTCCTGCACACAAAACCACGCAAACATACGCGTACACAAACGACAGAAATCCCTCGTCAAGACTAGACATGCAGCCGCACTGCAAGCCAGAAAGAGAGATAGCTTGGTGCCACGTACCGTCGTGCCGATGAGTAGAATGGGCGCCTGGGCTGCGTCCTGCGTGCCGCACAGCGCTGTGACCTGCGAGTCCTGCGTCTCCTTGAAGAGCTGCTGGAAGGGTGGCGAGAGACTCCAGACGATGATCTCACTGTCCAGACCGCCGCTGATAAGGAAGGTCTCATTCTGGTTCACCCAGAACTCCAGGTCCATGACGGGCTCCGTGTGGCCGTTGTCTTCCGCAGCCGAGAGCACCTTGACGCACTGATACGTGGCCAGATCCCACAGTCGGATGGTGGAGTCCACGGACGCAGACGCCAGGATGGGCGCGCCGCCCACCGCGAAGGTCTTGAGTCGCGTAACGCCGCGCACGTGACCTTCCATTACACCGCCGCACTTGAACGTATTACTGGCGGCGTCCATGCGCCAGTAGCGGATGGAGCCATCGGCGCTGCCGCTGAAGAGCGTCGCGTTGCCCGTCGGGTCTGTGGCAACTGCCAACGCCTGCACATTCATCGTGTGCGCGTACGGCATGGGCGTGGGGGGACCCTCTTTGGCTTGGAACTCGAAAGGCGGCGCCTGAGGATTCTCCAGATTCCAGCCACGCACCATGCCCACCGACACCTTCGGATTGGCTGGGAATCGGCCTTCAAAGCCTGCAAAGAGGAACGGCCCCACCAACTCCAGCGCCACCACGCCCTCCGTATGGGCCGTAGAGCGATTCTGCTGGCCATTGCGCCCGCCACGCGAACCACTACTGCCTGGACCACTTGTAGACGTGTCGCTGGGCGGCAGTGCGTCCTGCACGTTGATGGTGGTGACCTCCTGCCAGGTGGCGCAGTCCCAGAGCTTGATGGCGGCGTCGGCGGCGCACGTAAAGAGCTGCTGGCGCGCCGCCCACATGGTCACATCCTTGATGGAGCCGCTGTGCCCGCGCGTCTCGCCGATGGTCTTGACAAAGTGCGGGAAGCGGCAGGGCCGGCCGCCAGACGTCTGCTCAAAGTCGCACTTGCCGCCGTCCATGAAGCGCCGACAGACCTCGTTGCCCAGCTGCGGGCCTCCCCCGAAGCCGCCGCGCCCGCGCCCTCCACGCCCGCGACTGCGGCCGCCAAAGCCCCCGCGCCGGTTGTTGCCGTTGTAGCTCATGTCGTGCGCTGCAGGTCCTTCCTCGGAGAGCGAGCTGCTGATGCTCGTGCTGCGGCAGGTCGAGCGGCTCGTGTATTGGATGGAGGAATGCTGGTTGAGCATCAATACTTTAAGCAAGTTAAAGGCGCGGCTATTGCAAAACTGTTAGAGAGCATTTTTCAAACTACCCGATCCCGTGAATTCGCTAGTCTGCTTTGCAGGCCACCTTTAGCTCGCTAAAGTTCCGGCTGTGGCATCCTCTGCCGAGATTTGGGGCCCTTTCCGAACTATACTGCACTCAGCGAAAAGTGTTCTTGCGAACCTGTATAATTGGCAAGAGCAACACAATCTACTTGATTAAAGTATTCATTTTTGCAACACCCAATCTTCGCGTCACCTCAACCAATCAGCGACCGCGCGAGCCTCCGCCCTTTGGTCTGCCCAAGTCCTCACGCCTGCCTCCAGCAGCTCACTTCACCACCCTCCAGCAACAGCCAAGCAACGGCAACACTATCTGCGCATTTACGCGCTGCAACGAGTTCGCAGCGGGCGCACGTCGGCATCCATCGTGGACGAGTCAGTGTTCTTCTGCCACCTGTTGACGAACCGCTTGACGCCGAAAAAGGTCGCCGGCGCCGGTTTGCTACCTCTCCTCGACGAAGTATCTCTCCCAGTATCTGAGCTCTAGATCAAATGCTATAGCTGACGTATATCCTGTGACCTTGCTCGCATATCTTCTTAAGCGTCAACGGTGGAGGCAGCAACGGGCAATATTGCACCACAGCAGAAGCGGAAGGTAGTCCTGCAATTCAAAAGTATAGTGCACTACAACCAGTTGCCGTGCAAACAAGGAGAAGATAGCGTAGAGTAACGAGTTGCGTTACGCATGCCAACGATGTAAGAGTAGACGCTTTTGGTTGTGGATGTGGCGGGTACCCTTTACAACAAATTCTTGGTGACCAAAGTCGTCGCACAACTATTTCGCCAACAAGCCTTGTCAAATGGAGCAAGGACCCAACTTCTTGCTGTCCCCGAGTGTTTCATCGATGCCACAACATTGTGGTTTACCATTCAATCACTCGGACGTGCTCGCAGCGAAGGGGACACTTTTTCGCTCAAAATGTGGCTGTTGTCGGCGGAAAACCGTGGTGGGCGTGCTGCCAGAGATACCTACCCCTGCAAACCAAAGGCCAACGATAGCATTCTTATGAACAAACGCATTGTTCTCCACTCCAGCGTATTCTTCTTCTTTATTCCTTCTACTTCGATCCGATTTCGCTCGCAATCCTCACAGGGCACCCCGCCCAGCGCAGTGTTGTCACTCTCGTCGCCCGTTTGTATTACCCGTACTCCAACGAAATGTACTCCGGTGGAACTCAAATTCCACCTCTTCTCGTCCAGCGGAGCAACAGACGCGACATCGAACCCTCAAACTACGTAACACCTACCAAACAGAACCCCCAAACAGCCAAGGACGGCAATTTGGTCATTTGGAAGTGCGTGACGACGAGTGCCTCTAAGATTCTCTTGTCGTGCGTTGACGACTCCTTCTGGAAGTCACCTCTGTCCGTATAGTGTGGACGCCCTGAGACACCAAAGTACCGTCCTGGCCCTAGAAGACGTACTGCTTTGTTTCGGGCCGATATGTGCTAGCAAGCTCACACGCAACGAATAACCGCGGTGTAGGCATCTCCGGCCACCCGGACTCCAGGAGCCCGAGTGAGCAGGTGTTCGTTCTTCATGTAGATGCTGCGCGCGGCGTTCACGTCGCGGTGGAGCATCAAACTGCAGTGCGAGCACGAGAAGAGTTTTTCGTTGGTGGTGCTGTGGTTGGTTCTCCCGCAGCACGAGCATGTTCTCGTCGTGTCGTGCTCTTGCCACTGGAACTACGATCTGTACTTGATCCGCCTAGAGTGAGCGGACCACTCATGATCTTGAGCAATTGGGATGCATGCCTCCCTTGCGCGCTGGTCGACCGCCCGCAGCGCACCGTCGATCTTCCGTCGAGAAAACGGTTAGGTGGATGAACGAGGGAGTGGGGCGAGGAGATCTTGTCCCGTGCCTGGGTGTGGAGACACGGGAATGGGTTGATAGTAGCCCGCAATACTAGGGATGAACTGCTCAATCCTGGAGTTGATGAAAGTGGGTAGTGGACCATAACGATACAAAAGTGATGGCATTTCGTGGGAACTCGGTGATAAATTGGTAACGGCCGAACATTTGCATTTAGTTTGCGGCGCCACGCCATCTCAGCCCATGGAGACTGGGATGGCACCACGAAGCCTGCCTCCACGTCGCAGTGCTCATACTCCTGACGAAACACTGCGAGCGATGGACTCACGATCTAGTCTCCCTTGCACGGTGAACGATCGCATGAGAACACCAGATCGTCC
>JAADYK010000804.1:0-13971 GCA_023338225.1 Halophytophthora batemanensis | reverse complement strand
GCCTGGCTGGCCATCTCCTTGGCACTGGTCATGTTGGCCTCCGAGTAGCTACCGTTCGCGTACAGGCCGTTGAAGTAGGCCACGTTGTCGCCAGCGATCGCCTCCATGCCCTCCTTGACCGAGATACCATTCGGGTGGAGATCGTTACCAGAGTAGCCAGACCAGCTGACGCTCCAGCCGCCGCACTGGTTGCCAATGTCATCAGCCGAGTGACCCGTGAGGAAGACGGACGCCGAGGTCTCCAGCGGCAGCACGCTGTCGTTGTTCTGCAGCAGCACAATGGACTCGCGCGCCATCTCCAGAGACTGCGCAATGTCATCCGCGTTGCCGACCTTGGCCACATCGTCGACGCCCGGGATCGGATTGTCGAATAGCCCCAGCTGCAGCTTCGTCTTGATGATGCGTTTGGCAGACTCCTTCAGGCGGTCCATGTGCTCCGGGCTTTCCTCTAATAGAAGCTTCGTGCCGTTCAGGTACGTCGCGTCGTAGCCCATGCTCATGTCGATACCCGTCAGTGTGTACGAGAAGCGCACGGCTTCATCGGCGTCACGCGCGACGCGGTGAAAGCTGTTGAGCGAGCCAATCTCACCGAAGTCCGTCACAGCCAGCCCATCGTACGCGAGATCCTCGCGAAGCAGCACCTCCAGGATACGGTGGTTGCCGATCACCGGCACGCCGTTGATGGAGATGTAGTTCTCCATCGTCGACAGAGCCCCTGCCTCCATGGCGGCCTTGAAGGGCGGCACATAGTAGTTCAACAGGTCAAAGTCCGAAATGTCCACGCCATCCTGGTCGTGACCGGTGGGAGTCTTCGAGTAGGCGACGAAGTGCTTCATGCACGCCGCTGTTTGGTTGTTGCTCTGCAGGCCGCGGATCACAGCGTCACCCATGACGGAGACTAGGTACGGGTCTTCGCCGAACGTTTCGTAGTAACGAGGCCAGAGCGGGTTGTACGCCAGCTCCAGAATGGGGCCAAAAACCCACGGGATGCCAGCCGCCTGCGTGTCCTGGCCGGTGACGCGACCCATCTCGTACACCAGATCCGGGTTGAACGAAGCTGCACCGTTGATCTGGTGCGGGAACGTGGTCGTGTTCAGCACGAAGCCAGCGCCGTGCACCGAGTCGATACCGTAGATCATGGGGATGCCGTCGTTCTCCTCCATCACGATGTTCTGGATGCGCGTCATGACGTCGCGCCACTCAGCGACATTCCAGCCGTACGCACCCGTGACCTCGTTCGGGCCGTTCGTAAATGGAGTGGTCAGGAACGACCCGACATGCTGCTTCGCGTAGTAGCGCACCAGGTCCTCGTTGAGCGAGTAGTCCTCGTTCAACACGGCGAAGATGGCGATTTGCGCCAGCTGGCCCACGACCTCCTCGGCCGTGAAATTGTCGACGATGGCCTGGGCCTGGGCGTCGAACTCGTCAGTCACTGAGCTGGCAGTGATCCCCACTGCAGCGCAACACGCCGCGACGAGCCACTTGGTGAGCATTCTTGTACTCTTGCTCCTTCTCCCGATGGCCAGCTTGCTGGTTCGGTTGCTTCGCTCGGATGGTAAAAGCAGAAATGAGCAGTAGTGGAATGGGAGTAGCGCGCGCAGTTCCCAAAGAAAACAGCACCTGTGGTGAATCGATGCAAGAAAGCATGGTCTGCATAAACAAGAGTTATGTGCAATGCACACCCAAACGCGGCTACGTCCAGTCACCGTCGAACTTCAACTGCGCCACGCTATGCACAGGATAGTGCTGATCAGTGTTCATTAACCTTCGTGCTTGGCCATTCGATCGCTTGTCATGCACGCTGCCGTGTACCTCTTCTCTTCGAACTGCAAATGGAGGTGTGACCTCAAAACACATCGCTATTACTGCATCTCCCCATAGCGCCAGTCATCTTTCGCGCTTCTACAGCGAGGCCGGGTGCCCAAAACGATTGAGCTGGTCGGACAAATCGATGGCAACCTGGAGTGCGCATTCAAACAAACTCGCGGGATAAATTGCCTCCCGCCACTACCTTGCCTGCTGGATGGCCGCGAGTGACGGACCGTGCGACAGACAGCACAGACCGCAGCGATTCATACGAGACTAACAGCAACACTGCGGACCAAGGCTGCTGGCGCCGAGTGCAGCGCCTTACTTATCGGCCCTCGTCGTGGCAAAAGGTTTGCACCAATCCAAACTGCAACAACACCACGCACGTGCACAAAGGCGAGTCCGACTAATTAATCCTTCTAATCCGCAGGGATTGAAAATGATGCCCATTGGCCAATCATCGCTCGACTTTGGCCAGACCTGTTTATACCTACTGACAGTGCCCTGCTTCAACCTTGAAGATCGTTCTCACAAGTCGACATCCATGCCCATCTCGTGCCCGCAAGACTTGAGGCGAACTTCAGGAGAGCCCTTGGATGGGTTTGTCGCGGCGGAGCCCATCGGGGCGCGGCTTCCCGCCACTTGAATTATTGCGTCAACTTCAACCACGGCATCAAGGAGCCAATGTCCGTGTCAACGTCGCTTCGAGCGCATCGTGGGCGCGTCGCGCCGTTGATCTCCACCAGCTTCCGTTCGCATGTGCGATGGCATCGCATACTCTGACCCAGCAGGACAAGTGAGCGGAGCACGTGTTGCATCTGGTTCGATGCACGTGGCCCTGGGCTTGATTGCAATCGACCATGCGCTCGCCAGCCCGAGTGATTTGCCAGCGAGGAGAGTTTCAGACATGTATCCTCGCAGTAAGGTATGGCAACTCTGCCCAACGCTAGACGCGTGCAATCAACCACTCGACTCGGTGCTGCGCAGGCTATTTCATGTCTGGAATGCATTTGCGCCGACTTCTGCCCCAGGATGAGAGTTGTTTTCTCGAGGAAGTAGTGCATGAGCGAAGGCTTGCTAGCACGTAGCTCGGCTGCTATCTGTTTTAATGGCTTGGGTCGAATGGCCTGAAAGCTCCGTTAACATGACAGCCCGCCTCAAGTGACCAACTGCACGACATCCACCCGCTCTTCAGTAGCAACTGAGGTGTTGGTGCGATGCTTCCGGCCAACAGTGCCGTCCTGTATCCTGCAACGGCTCTCCTAGATTACCAACCCGCCCAGCTCATCGGCACAGCCTTGATGGATAGTTGCTCCACCCAATTTCTGTCATCTGTCTCGTGATCTTAAAGCGTATTTGATTCGTTGTCTGGTGCGTTTTTACAGCAGCGACTGAACGAGTCCCCTCGACTGGCCTAGCGAGCTCTCTTCAGGTACTGTCGGTAACGCTAGTCCGCCTTAACCCGAAGCAAGGAAATGGTGTGCTTCCACTGAAGGAACGACCGAAGGAGCAAGAATCGTAGGTCCTGCTTCTCCAGCTTTTTCGTTGCGGTCCGAAGCGAACGACTCTTGTCTTTCAGCGCGCTTTGAAGCGCTTGCTGCCTTTGATTCGCTCCCTTCAGCGAACTGACGGCGCTTTCCAGTAGCGCAATGTTCGAGTCGCTCAGCGGCTTCGTTGGTTCTTCGGGAGCACTGCTTGTTCTGGATCTACTTGGGCACGAAAAGCTGGGGGCTGCACTCGCCGAAAAGGAGACCTTCTTGGCTAACTTGGCTGCGTGCGTCGTCTCGTCCAGCGGGTGGGTCTTCACACTGTGGGTTTGACTCAGAGTCTGCTTCGAACGAGGTAGGCCTAGCGACTGTAAGTCTTCGATGATTCGGTTTGAAGCGTGAAGGAAGTCTTGCGCTTGAAACACTTGAGCTCGCACGGCAGGAGACAGAGCCTTGTACGCTGTCGAGAAGTCCCAAGCTGCATCCACGATACTCTGTCGACCCACCGCTCTTCGCTCCATCTCCACGATCAGGCGCTGGTTTAGCTCCACCAAGTCCTTCAGCTCCGAGCACCGCGTCTTCAGAGACGCGAGCTGGTTGTTTCGCTCCGTGAACTCAGTAATTTTACGATCGAGCGTCAGCTTCCAGCTGCCAATGTTGCTGTTGATTTCGATCAGGTGGCTGGACAGGTCGGCTACTCCGCGGTTTGAAGCAGTTTTCGCCTTTATTGTCGTCGCTGGCTGATTCTCGTCCTTGGGCTTTGCCTCGCAAAACTGCCGTAAGAGCTCGATGCAATTGCCCAGCGCCAATGTCGTCGCAGGCGAGAACGTGGCATGGGGAGCCATGTCGTTCGTACTGGCGCACAGTTTCTCCTCATGCTTCTTGTGTTGAATGTGATCCTCGCCGACTGCAAAGCAGTGTGCTTGCTTTTCCTGTTCAAGCTGCTTTGTAAGATGCAGCATCCGGACGACGTCCATGCGGTGCAACTTAGCCAACTGCTGATTCTGGACTCGGACTTTCAGCTGCTGCCACGCAATGCAGGCATAGTGCCTTTTCATATGCGCCACCGCGCGCGATACTCCCTCGAACCGTTGGAGAGCAGTTGCCAACTCGCATCTTCTCGCCTTTTCGACTAAGAGCTGAGTGAAATACTTCCATTTCCAGAGGTTCACCTGGGTACTCGCGTGCGATGTGAGGCCCTCGTGATGCGATTGCACCAGAGCTTTCTCGGGTGCATGATCTGCTGCATCTTGGGTCTGCCGAAGCGGTTCGATCGCTTCCGGCCACAGAGACTGTGAGCCCGAAAAGTCAAACGCCGAGGCGGTGGTGCCCAAGAAGTTTTCCTTCTCCACGATGGCTTGTGAGGCCAGTAGGGTCGAGTTGTTTAAAGAGACACTGCTTTTCTTGAGGAATGCGCCAACAGAAGCCTCCAGCTCTTCCTCCGGTGTACGGTCGTATGCCACGAGATTTTGCAGTACCACAATGGGGTCGGGAGTGTCCGAGCCCCCGACTAAACTTCGCACACGCTCAGACTGAGACTTCGACGCCAGGTCCAGCACCACTTCGCAAAAGAAGTCATACCTCATCGCTTTGTCATGAACGTCGAGATCGTTGAGCTGGTGCGCCTCGTCGCTTGCCAACGCGTCTCCGTTCAAGCCAGCACCACTCCCTGGGCGGACAATCGCCTTGGTGCGATGCACTAGCGCTTTTAATGCTCGATAACGCTCTTCCACAGAGCCCAAATTCTTCAGTGCAGATACAACACTCTCAGAGAGTTGGTGAAGAGAGTGCTCGACCCCTCGTTGGTACGACAGTAGCATTCCCTCCAACGCTCGCTGCTGCAGCTCTGGTCGAGCCTGTAGTGTCTGCACCAGCTTGGTGAGAGCTTTCTTTTCCTTCTCCTGGACCCGTCGCTCTCGCTCCGCTTTACGCTGCCATTCTTTCAGACGCGACAGCTCTTCCATTACTTCCACGTCACGCTCAGTCGTTGCACTACGCTCGGCAAGGTACGAGTGCAGTTGATCCAGCTCCAGTTGCAGCGCGTCGTTCTTTGCTTTGAGATGCTCGATAGTTGAGTTAAATTCCTCAGACACTGCGCGCGTGGCTTGGGCGACTTGCTCCTGTATCTCCGCGACCTTCTTTTGCTTTTCGGCAAGTGATCGGACTTCTTGGTCGGCTCGGAGCTCCTCAAGCTGCCTCTGCAAGCTGTACTGCTCTTCTGACAAGCCTAGCATGTTGTCTTCAAGCTTCTTCTTCTCGTCCGACACGGCATTGAACTTGTTCATCCACGTGAGTATCGTAGTCTTGGCTTCCGCAAGCTCCTGAGACGCCTTCGTGAACCGACCTTCGACGTTACCCAACTCTTTGCAGTTCATTTCTTTGAAGGTTTCGAACTCCTTCTGCAGTGCCGCCTGGCTCACCTGTGAAGCCTCAATCTCGAGTTGTAGTCGCTCTATTTCTTCGCTTTGAGCATTCCGCTCGGCATCACTCTCCTCATGCTGCTTCGCGTTGTTTTGGCGTTCCTTCGCCAGAGTTCCCGTGAGCCGAGCGTGCTCTGCACCCGATGCGGCAATCTGCAACTTCAGTGATGCAATTTCTTGGTGCGCTTGCTGGAGCTCACTTTGCTGCGCCACCAATGTCTCTTTTTCCACCTGTTGTAAACTTTCGAGTAGTTGTCTTCTCTGGGTCAGCTCCTCGAGGCCCTTCTCTAGTCGCTGGCTCTTCTGCTCGCTTTCATTCAGGGTTTCAACCAAACGGGAGTTTTCCGCTTCAGCTTTCTGGATCCTCGCCTCGTAGTCTTCCACACGGAAGCCTGCCTTCCGGGCCAAGTCATTCTCCTGGACGACAGCTTCTGCACGCTGAAGAGCCTCATTGAGCTCTTCTTTTTCCTTTTCCAACGCGCGGTACGCCCGCGACAAGTGGCTATGAGCGTTTTCCAGGTCGGTGTGAGATTTCTCCAGCGCTCGCTTCGAGTCACACTCACCGTCGAATCGGTCGGCAAGTTCGTCAAAATGTCGCTTCTGGTGCGCTTTCTGCTCCTCCAGCGCATCGAGTTGGTCTCTTAGAAGGCGGATGCTGCGCTCCGAGGTGCGCTGCTCGGAGTCGCTCAAGTTCTGCAGCTGGTGTTTCTCGTGCGTGAGCTCCAGAATCATCTGACGCAGCTCTTCCTGCTTCTGCCTGGCGGAGAGCAACGTGCTCGACAGCGCAGAGTTTTCACGCTGCAACTTCGCACGCTCCTTTTCCGTCTGCACAAACGAATCTTCATCTGCCGTGGCCTGAGTTCGAAGCTGCTTCAGTTCTGACTGTAGTGCCATGAGAGACGCTGCCTGCTTGCGGCACTCATCACACTTTCGCCTCGATACCTGCGTTCTTGAGAAGTCCGTCCCGACTGTACTGCGTGAGAGCGCGGAGGAGCGGTTACTACCTTTTCCGTCAACGCGACTGGGATCCACCATCGAAGCGAACGCGTCTCGATTGCTTCCACTCTGTACCTTGGCAGTGGACTTGCGGAGCGCCTTTTCCAGTCGTTGGATGTGGTCGTGGAGAACATCAAGGTTTTTGTCGTGGTGAGACGACAACTGCGCGCGTAAAACGTTGATAGCTCTGGCTGGCTCGTCACTGAAGAGCGTTGACCCCAGTGTTGAACTTGCCATCGTCACCGGCGGGCCATCGACGCGCTTGAGTTCTTCATTCTCAGCTCGCAGTCGAACAATCTCCTTCTTCTGGTCGTTGATCGTCTCCCAGGCAAACTGCAGTGACGCGTCGTTGTTGGTCTCCGATTCGCTCTGCTGTTCTTGCTGGTCCTGGGGACGGCCTGCCACCCCTGCTACTTCGTTCAAGAAGTCAGTGCGCAGCATTTGCTGCAGCTCTTCGAGCTGCTGTTCATCTCCGGCTGCGACGCAGACGCGGTTGCGCACCTGTGATAGACAGCAGCCACCACATTAGGAATCACTGATGCACGGTAGAGCACTTGACAGCAAGCAGAACGTACCATCTCTTCGTCCCTCTGGAGGTGCACTTGCAGCTGGCGCATGACCTCCACGTTCTCCACCTCATCTAGGACCAGTGCCTCTTTCTCCTTTATGCGCAGTTCCATCAGACTCACCAGGAGCTCCTGCACGATCGCCTCTGCCACCAACACTCGTGGAGACTGTTTGCCCCACTCTTCGTGCTCGCGGCCGCCGTATCCGCCCAAAGTCTGGCACACCACATAAGCCTCTCCTTAGCATCCATAGTCCATTGCCAGACAGCTTTGTCAACGCGAATATCATACAAAGCAACGTACTGCACGCTGTAGGCGACGCATCCGCTGCTCGCAGACCTGGATGACCACGTCGAAGAGGTAATTGCTGCTACTGCCAGCTCCCGCCTGGCGACGACGGCTTCGACTCTTCCGCCACTCCTTGGATGCCTCCACACGCGTGCTCATCATCTCCTTGCGCGCCAGGAACTCCGTGATCTGCTGCAGTAGCCGCATCAGGATCTCGTGCCCACGTTCCTGGGGCGACGCCGTGCTCGCGCTCTCATTCGCACCTGGCACCGTCGAACCTGCGGCCGACAACGCGCAGGCCTCCTCGCATGCACGCTGGTTGTCCACGCCACTGTTGGCACGCACATGGCCGCCCGAGCGCGCCGCACTGCGCTCCATTTGCGCTTCCTGTCGCCGCCCTCCCCTTCTTCCGGAATGCGAGGGTGGCCGACGCTGGCGGTTGGACTCTTGTGCCCCTCAGCTACGCGTCCCTTCGGACGGGTTGATAACCCCAAGCAGACGTTTGCTTGGCCAAACAAGGTACATGCGCTTCGTCCAAGCCCGCACTCGCTCTAAGCTCCAAGCCACAGTGGGTCTCACGCTACCGCCTTATGACAAGGCGCCATGCGTGCCGGACGCAGAAGACACCTCGTTCTGGCATGTACGCCGGCGGCTACTGTAACTGACACGCATCGCGCCCCTTCGAGGCCACCTGGAGGCTCGAAGGCGCTGGCTCAGCTATCGGAGGAATGGAACATGGCGACGCGGTCTTGCTCTGCCCACGAAGACACGGGGGCACTGGCGTACGTGGGCTGTGGACGGAGAGGCCACGTAGACGGCGACGCGCGAGCTGCGGAGCTCAACCGGCCCTTCGCGGTCTGTGCGCTTCCAGACGCGCGCGGCACGCTGGCCTTCACTGATTCGCATGCACGTGCCTTCGCTTCTGCTCTGGGTTGATCTTTGCTGTTGCCTCTGCAGATTCGAATGCCCGGCGGAGTCGCTCACGTCTGCGTGCGTATACGTGGTGGCAACAGAACAATGCCGTGCGGCTCGTTGTCCAAGAAGAGCAAGCCACCCGGGATCTTACTGGAGCGGCGCCAGCACGACATCGACGATATCGTGTGCAGACCGTACAACAGACAGGTCTGCTAGCACCCAAGGGCATCGCCGCCTCGGCAGATGGTCGCGTTCTCTTTGTGTGCGACACGGGCCACCACCGCGTCAAATTCGCCGCGCTGCCAGCCCGCAGCGCACTCTTCAGCGTCGACTCAATGGTTCGCGACGTGGAGATGTTCGCCTTCGCTGGCAGCGGCAAGAAGGGCTGGCGTGACGGTCCTGTACGAGACTGCAGCTTCAATGCTCCCGCAGGTGTGTGCGAGTGCGCAGACGGCTCCATTATCGTGGCCGACACGGGCAACCACTGCGTCCGGCAGATCTACCGGGCCACAGCGGGAAAGCTCGTGGTTCGGACAGTCGCTGGCAGCTACGCCCCTGTCCCCAGACTATCCGCAGGAGCTGAATTCCGACGTCACGGCGTCGCCAAGGAACTGGGCTTGCGTGCAAACCGTGCTTCTGGCTATCGCGACGGTCTGCAGGCGCTATTCCGCAGTCCTTCGGGAGTCATCGAAGGCTCTGAAGGCGAAATTTTAGTGGCAGACACCATGAACAACTGCATTCGTGGACTAGTCCCATCAGCAGACGGTCGTCTTCCATGGGAGGTGCGCACAGTATGCGGCCAGGCGAGACCTGGGTACCTCGATGGGAGCTGTGAAGTTGCGTTGTTTGATCAGCCTGTGGATCTCTGCTGGGGGAAAGGTAGAAACAGCCGGACGTTCTTCGTCTCGGACAAAGGCAACGCCTGCATCCGCCAAGTTGGTCGCAGCTTTGAACACACGCGGCCCGAAAACTGTTTGGCCTTCACTTGGGTTCGCACTATTGAGCTGGACACGATCCCTCGGGCGCCGCGACCCGGAGCATTCGTTGAGAATGGGGACCTCAACCAGAGCAGCTATCCTCTGGGACTTGCTTGCTTGCCTCAGCCGCAGAACGGAGATGAAGATGCTGGAAACTGCACCTTGGTGGTGTGTGACGGCGGAGAGAATGCCATCAAGCTACTCCCACTGCATGGGGCTCTGGAGAAGCAATGGAGCGTGAAGGGACACTCCAGAGCCCCAGCAGTGACGGAGAAAAGAGCGCCCAGCACCACGTTCTCGACGGAGCGCCTCGAGATCGGAAGCTTCGAGGAGCTCGAGCTCTCTATGTCGACGAACGAGTCTTTGTACGTGAGAGCTAGTCTATTTGGGAGGATACAGAAAGCGATACCTATGTCGCTGGGTGCTGTACTCAACTACTGGCCTGGTTTCTTCTGTCGACCTTGAGCAGGCTGGAGACCGACGACTGCGAGAACATGGGAGAAAGGCAAGTCAACTTTGGCCTGGAGAGCTGCTCTTGTGATAGTTCTCGAGCTCTAGCTCAGGCTTTGGACGAGATTGCAGCCTTGCAAACGGAGAACGTGCGGCTGAAGGAACTACTACACTGCACATTTGACGAGGTACGTCCGATCTGCGCAAGCGTTGCCGTCGACATTGCCTCACTTCGCTCTTGCTGTCCTGGCCGCAGATCCAACTGGCAAATGAACGCTTGTCAAGAAACCAGCAGTAGGAATCCAGCGCCATCGTGACTACTAGCACTCTATCACAAAGCTAAAAGCACGAGGAGAGCTGCTACGTCTGACCAAAAGCATGGAGATAATGAGCAAAACCAAAGGTAAACCGGTTCGTTCTTGCTGCAAATGCAGTCCCCATTGTTCGGGTGACGCAAGTATCCACGCAGAGGTAAAATCTAAACCGCTTCCACTCTACTAAGCCTGCCAAAGAACATCGAGCTGTCTGTCAACCGCCTTTACACCGTAATGCGGTTCACGCGCTCCGTCTTCTTGGCCTCCTCCAGGATGCGGATCTGCTCCACCACCGTCTGCGGGTCCACCATCAAAGGTTCTCCAGAGCGGATTGCAGCAGCCACATTCTTGTAGTACAGCTCATAGCAGCCGAGTTTGCTGGGCACCACGCGCGTCTCACCCGTGGCGTGGTCCGTGAACTTGCCGAAGGAAGACTCAGGCTCCTGGCCCCAGCCAGCGTCACCCGGACGCTTACCAGCGCGCAGAGAGTTCTCCTGCTCATCTTCTCCGTATTTGATGAAGGAGCCCTTGGTGCCTTCCACCGTGTACTTGGGTCCGAGCTCCTTGACCAGCATACCCGCCGTGACGACCACTTCGCGCTCCGGGAACTTGTTGTACTTGAGCTGGATACGGAAGAAGTCTTCGCTTTCGGCACCTTCACGCTGCATCTGCACGTCTGCGACCATGTCGTCCGGCTTGCCAAAGAGCTCCATCGCCTGATCCACCATGTGTGCGCCCAGATCGTAGAGCACGCCACCGCACTGACCAGCTTTTTCCTTCCAGTAGCCCTTCATGGTGGGGCGGTAGCGGTCGAAATGCGCTTCAAACTTGCGGATCTCCCCCAGCGCACCGCTTTCCACAAGCGAACGCACCGTGAGGAAGTCGCTGTCGAGCCGACGGTTCTGGAACACGGAGAAGAGCACGCCGTTGGCCTTGGCCACGTCGCAGAGCTCCTGCGCCTCGCGTGCCGTGACGGTCAGGGGCTTGTCACACACCACGTGCTTCTTGGCCTCCATGGCCTGCTTGGCCTGCGCGAAGTGCACCGTCGTGGGCGTGGAGATCACCACCAGCTGCACGGGCGTGGCCAGCAGCTCCTCCATGGAGCGCACGATCTGCGGCGCCGGCGACAGCACCGCGCTCTTGTTGCTGGAGCGCTCCAGCACGTGCGTGAGTTCAAACTCGCCCGAGCTCATGAGCAACGGCGCGTGGAACACACTCGAGCCCGTGCCGAAGCCCACGAGTCCCACGGGGATCTTGGTAGAGGACGCCATGGCAGGAGTGAGAGCACCGGAGGTCTTGTGCTGCTTGGCGTGACGCAGCCGATTTTGGAATGGTGTTTGGTCTCAAGCGGGAAAAACACTTGAGGAGGCCAGACGGTGACACGAACACAACGTCGGTGCTACCACCACACAATGCACGCTGAGTGAAGGTTGATTCTGCACAACCGGCAAACCGAGCGGAAACCGGTATTGACGTCATGATAACAGGAGAGGTGTTGATCTCAGTGTTGGGAAAAATCAACATACCTGGTGAGTGGTTGTCCAAAAAGTCTACATATGATGCCCGAGTGCTGGCCATTTGATGTTGCTATTCTGCTGAGTGTCTATGAGTGTTGACTACAAACGTCTACGGATGTGGGACCTTCTACTGACTGCATTCGTGCTCCTTGATACATGGAGCCACATACTTTCTGCAATGTTGAGAAAGGTTCGTTGGTTTCACAAGAGTAGCTGGCTTCCAAAATACCGCGATTTGTCCCGGTATGGAAACCTTCACACTGACACTATCATATCAGACCCATGTTTCCAAAGTATCATGATGGATTAAACCTCAGATCCGAACGAACCATACTCCGTTGTGCAGGGGCACTTGACTGCACTTTAATGGCTTCCGCGCCCACAAAAGTGAAGTGTGGCGAAGTTGTGGGCTTCGGCACGAGGTCTCTTGGTCAATTTTTTCTAAATGTGTCGGGGTGTTTTTGGGGTCTAAGAACGCTCATCTTTCATTTGCGCCTATTTCGGGCTTGAAATGATGCCTAGAAGCTGAAGGGAACGGTGGGTTTCTAGCGCGCATCCATAATTTGCTAACATTTTTGAGAGTAAAAAGTACCATTATCGATTCTCCGGGAGAAAGTAAAAGTATCACTAAGTGGGATCATCCAGCTATGAAACTAGTTTGGTGTATCACTAGGTTAGTATTGTGACAGGCTGCAGGTGTGGTTTAAGCCACCGCCTGCTTCTCTTCCTCTTTGCCACTCGCCTTCTTCTTTGTGTCATCCAGTGATTTCTTCTTCGCAGCGTACCTTTGAGGCATTCACTCTCGATGCCTTCAGCTTCATACTTCCTCTCAGCGGGGGGTTTGCGTGCAGGGGTCCATCTACAAACCCAGCGGGGGTATTGGGAGCGACCTTTGTGTTCATGTTCAACATTTTTCTGGATTGAACCTTGAATTGGGTGTTTTCGAAACACCTCCCATCAGTCATCCGAGCTTTCTGGTGTTCGGGACGTCGTCATTGCTGCTACAACGTAGTTGACTCCGAATTGGGGATACGCCGACAGACCACTTTGTCAGGGTGGTCTCGATCCACGCGAAAAAGCTGGAATTTTTGGATCTCCGACACCTTGCGGCAGTGAGGCTGCAGAAACCCCTCGAAGTCCATGAATGGATCTGTTCCTTCCTCAAGGTTGACGGTGACGCTAGTTCCGGATGCATTATCTACCTCTTCTACGAGAGAGATAATGTTACAGTAGGAGTTCCGCGTGACGTGCTTCTTGACGCGTGCAAACCCATGGTCACACGTATTATTTATGGGGCCTTTTTGAAGAACTCAAGGTTAGCAGCCCGTAGTAATCGTCTCCACAAGGAAAGTCAGATACCAGATGATGAACAAATTATTGTTCTGTCCTCCACAACTGTCACATTAGACAGTCAACTCAACGACTTGGTGCAACTCCGCGTGTGGGTCGTTCTCCAGCTGCGTGAACAGATGGCGGATATTTAGTGCATGATGCACCATGCTTGGAATTTCATTTGCTCCTTTGCCACCCTTACACTCAGTGTAGAGGTAGTTGTAGTTCATTTCGTCGTGTGCACAGTAAATGTCAAACATTGAGACCGCCCATAAATACAGGAAATACTAGCGGTTTGGTGTGTCAGGAGTGTGCGGTAGTGTGAGGTTTTGGGAAAAGTCCATCACCAAAACAAGATGCTTCCCATCGACTCGACGTGTATCTAGCCCATGCTCCGCACTGGACATAGCAACATACAATGTTTTGGTTAGAAAGCCCTCATTCTTTCAAATGGACCAACGCATCTGATAACACAAGATACGGATTCAAATGACCAGGGACTCACCGCATTGGCTTCACTTCCTCCACATGCGAGCTCACGAGCTCCACGTCTTGGCCCACCGGATTGCTCGTCGTCAAATTCATGTAGATTGCGCACTCATCGCACACCTGATCGCGGTGCGTACAAATGCCAATCGTTGGGCAACGCCTATTCAACACTCGCCGAAAGCTGGAGAGGGGTGGTATTTGGTTTATTCACGTAGAATTTGTCGAGATGCGTGATGTAAGCATCATACAGCCCTTCTCCAGTGGTGAGCTAGGAAGAAGCTTGAGTTTGGTGAAAGAGTAGTACCGACATTCCGTCAACTAACTAGTGAATTCTGGAACGTACTGGAACCAGCTTGCCAGATGCACGAGCGATGTCCTCCAACGACTTCACCATTGTGTCGGTGTCCAACT
>JAADYK010000803.1:0-13972 GCA_023338225.1 Halophytophthora batemanensis | reverse complement strand
GACGAAGATCTACCACGGATGCGAGAATTGCTGTCAGCAGAGAACGCACAACTCAGTCCGAACTACGAAGACGCCAACGGGAACACGCCACTTCTGGTCTGCTGTCGCAAAGGCATATGCCCCGACGTCGCGTACTTCCTTAAGCGCAAGTGCATCCCAACACATCAGAATTGCGAAGGTCTGAGTGCGTTGATGGTCGCATGCAAACGCGGAGATACTGCTCTGATAGACCTGCTTCTCCAAAGTGGTTGCAGCCTGCTAACGAGGGATTTCAGTGGCCACGACGCGTACTACTACCTCAATTCGTACGACCACCCGGACTTAGCGATCGGATTCACGAAAGCGTATCGTACTGGAAGCAACGAGGCTACCTCTGCGTGGGTGTTAGGAACACCTCTGGCCTCCGTCCCTGCTGTGGCGTCAGCATACAGCATATCAGTGACGCAAGCAGAAATCAGCGTCGGTTTGGATGGTGAAAGCCCAAGAAAAAGTGATAGTGTCGATGCGGACGAGGAAGCACAGGAGCGGAGCCTTAGTGACGGCGACGACCAAGGTGGAGGGGATCAAGGCGACGAGCCATTGGCAAACCCCGCGATTCGCCAATGGAGCACCCGACAACAAATTTTGAAGCGAGCCCGGCCCCGGAAGCAGTTGTACGAGACGGAGCGTGAGCGAATCTTAGCTGCAAGAACCCGTGGACGGCGAAATGGCCTCATCGCCCCATTGCCAAACGATCCGGCTGGCCGACTCAAATTCCCAACGTGTGATAACTGCCAGAGCAGTCGAGCGCGAAAGCGGTGTTTCGCGTGCGAGCAAGTGCTGTGTGATAAGTGCCATGCACGCCTCCACGAATTGCCCCAGCGTCGACACCACCAGTACGAGGAGCTGGAACCGGAGCTGTTTGTCGGGCACCAATTGAAGGAGATTGCACAATCCAATCAAGAGAATTCGCTGCAGTACGCGGTTGCTCAAAGCCGCAAGTGCGTCGAAATAATGCGAGGTGTTCTCTTGGGCGAGGACCGCGTGCTTCCACCATCTCCATCCCCACGCTCCATTGACCCAGAAGTGGACAAATTCCAGCGGAAGAAGAGGGCCGCGAAGGAGAAACAGATTATGCAAATGCAGATCAATGTACCTGTGGCTGCAGCCAAGCATGCAGCCGTAGCAGGGGAAGACACCATGTTTTCCAGCCCTGCTGAATTGGAGCTTGCCGCTCTATACACAACGCAGAAGAAGTACGACAAGGCCAAGGAGCTCCTCCTTCAGACACAGTCCTTGGTGGGAAATTCCATGGGGATCTTGCACCCAACCATGCTTAAGATTGCCATTGGTCTCGGGCGAATCGAACAGGTATCAGCATACGACAGTCTTTGCTGCCTCCAAACTGCACTAATTCACTTGTTCGTTTCTCGAGGACGCTTCACTGACGAGGCTGACTGTATTTGCTTCACTAGGAGACAGATCACGCAGAGAAATGTGTTGAGACGGTGCAAGATGCAGTCACCTTGTTCGAGGGCACTCTCTCTCCAGACCACAAGGACATGCTCGGAGCCATTGCTCTGGTTCTCTTTAGCTTGGTGGGTAGACGTCAATATCGCGGTGTTCTGCGCGTGGATACGACGCCACCAACTCACCGCACTAATGTCTCTTGCGTGGAACGTCGCAACAGGACTCCCAAGCACGTTACCGAGAAGCTGTGCAAGTCTGCCAACACACCCGCGATCTCCGTACGCGAGCATTCTCAACCACCCACAAGTATGTTCTGGAGATACAGGAGCGGCTAGAAGAGTTCATTGCGAAACGAGAAACAGCAGAGATGACCAGCGAAGACTTTGTGCTTCTCGCGCGCCAAACAGAGGAGGCAAAACGAATGCAAGAGCTCGCCCGAGAGAGCGAAAGGCACGTGTCAAGCGAGTATCGAGCTCTCTGTATTTCTCATTTACTCGAGTAGGAAACTGACACGTATCTCCTCTGACCTGTGGACGTTGCGATCTGCAGTCATTTGGCGCGCTTCCGGATGTTGCTGCTAGAAGATCCCGATGGACTCGCCGACTTCATGGCATTTGCACGGCTGGAGTTTGCAGAAGACCTCGTCGGGTTTTGGATCGCCATTGAGGAGTACAAGAAGGTGAGGTATCTCAGCGCGTACCTTGTGCTGGAGAGTCATATTTACGTAGTGCCCCCCTGTCCGTTTTACCCTGCAGTACCATAACCAGGATGGCTGCGACAGCAAAACACTCCGGGCGCTGGCGGTGAGCGCCTTCCTCACATATGTGAAATCGCGGCGGGTCAAGGTCATCACCGCCGCACAGCGCAAGAAGATCAAGAAGATCATCACGACGCCAGGGAAGAAGCTCCCTCCGACACTCTACGACGACGTCCAGCAGGTGGTGTTTGATCTGGTCTACAGGGGTGTCTATGCTCGGTATCTGGTCGCCACGGAGTGGAATCGCAGTCCAAGCAGGCGCCAGTTAGCGCGGAAAGGAAGTAATGCTGCAGTGCAGGCTGAGCCTGGATCAGCCCAGGAGTGAAGCGACAACCTCTAACGGACGCCTTTTTCGTCGTTTCACTCGCTCTGCGGTCGCGATCTCCTTCATTTCGTGTCCAGCGGGCCACCAGTCGCCTGTCCTTCAAGGCAGCAGTTGGCAGACTTACTCGTAGCGCGGCTGGGAAGTAGAACGCATGGCAGCTACGTGGGCCATGTCGCCGAGGCGACACTTAGACCACCACCAACTGGGCGCAGTCGAAGAGGATTTGGGCTCCATCCCAGGCGCCTTCTCTCCGTTTTTGTCGCCAGTCTCGTCTTGCTCGTCTTCAGAACAAGAGGATGCGGAAAGAGTGAGCTACTACAGGCAAGAAGCCGCCAGAGAGGGGCATGGGAAGCGGAGGCATGCAAGGAAAAGCTCGCCTCAACAGGTAGGATCGCACGAAGGAAGAACTATGCGTAGCTTCGACCCTGCACACAACTCTGACTTGCGGTCATTGGTGCTACGAGGAAATAGACTTCGTGGATACCAACCCTTCCGGACCATAGGGATCGACATCACCCAGGTTTGCCGAATACGGTGGGTCGCAGCTTGTATTCACTTCGGAGCCTCATTTGTGTATTGCGTTCTGTGCTTTCAGCGATGTTTTCACACCCTCGGGCGCGGATCTTGGGCACCAGCGACGAGCGTCGCTCTCCTTCACTTGCTCGACGCAGCTCCGAAGACTCGACTGATCTGTTCGTGACCACATTGGATGAAGACGACCAGCAGATGTTCATCGCGCTGTTCTACTGGCGGAGAAAAGTGATTGAAGCGCACTTCTCGGCGTGGAAGTGGATGGCATGTACGCTTCGTCGGTCTGCAAAAGGCGTTCGTCGCCAGACACTCGGCGGGCGAGCAGGACGCACAAGTGATACTGCGCTTGGACCGTTTGCCCAACCTCGGTCGAGACGGAATTTGATCCTGAAACGAAACGTCAGTCGCTTGGATGCGGAGGAGAGCAGCAGCAGACCCCGAGCTGCACGAAGCCACGACAAGACGAAGACGATGCAGTCCTTCCCAAGACAAGGCAAAGGAACTGGAAACCAAGTCAAGAGTGCCGATCTCACATCGATATACGCAGCACAACTTCCTGTGGAGGCGTATTCGTGTGAAAAGCGTCGCCAATTCCGACAGCAGTTGCTGCTTGTGTACTCGTGTTTTTCTGACTGGAAAGTGCACGCTGGAGAACTCCAGGGCAGGACGCGACGGCTATTGGCAAAAGCCGGAGAGTTGCGACGCAGGAGACACCTCAAGCGCGTACTTCAAGTGTGGGAGCGTGAGTGCACACGCCGTGGATACAAACGACTGCGCACCCGGGAAGCGTACGAATTTCACTTGCAGCGCGTCATGTCCAGCACTTTCTGTGGCTGGCAGAGACAATGGAAAGTTCAGTGCGAGATCACACGACGACGACAACAACAAGTGGCTCAGCAGAAGCAACTGCAGTTCCGACATTGGTGTCAGTGCATTCATCGAACCAAAGAGTGCCGCACGTTTGCGAGAAGTAGACAGCACAACCAGCTCAAGCGCGATTTGCAGTGCTTTCGAGCGTATGTGGCCCAAGAGATCGCAAGTCGCGCGCATAAAAGCCTTGCCATCTCGCACCACGAGGCTAGGCTACAGACTTTGGCGATTCGACTGTGGAAACGGGCCGTGTTCTCCTCCCCCCTTTATCTTTTGTCGATCGACAATGGGAAACGGATCGCTTCGTCCACGGGGATGCGGAGATGGCATCGGTTTGTTGACGAACGACAGATATATGCGCACAAGGAGCTATTAGCAGACTATTCCAGGTATCGAGGAAGATTGAAGCGTGCTTACGAAGGGTGGTCCCGATTTCTTCACTGGAAACGACAACGCAGACAGTCTCGTAACAGAGCACAAAGTCACTACGAACGGAGTTTGAAGCGGTCAACCATTTGGAGACTAGATAGCGCAGTTCGTGTCCAGCAAACCCAGAAGGCTCGTATCAAAAATGCCTTTCAGTGGCATCAACATAAACTTCTGGGTCGAGTGTTCACTGCATGGGCCAGCAACGCGCAGCTGAGTGCACTCGCTGATCGGTTCCATGAAGATGTGCTGACACGAAATTTGCGCTCTGCGGTGTGCGCTTGGCGAGTCCATTCTGTTGACTCACGGGCGTTACTGGCGAAACAGCTTCTCGTCTCAAAGTACCGGACTGCATCCCTGTTGAAAAGATATATGGCAACGTGGTTCCGAAGGCGCCATCTGAAAGAGCTCGTCGTACAACTTCGAAAGCGGAGAGAGAATGCGATGATTGTAGATCACATTAGTGCTTGGAGTTCGTTAGTCAAGCAGCGACGATCACAACGAGAAGCGCTTCAGCGGCTACGACTCCAGAAAGAGCATGCCATGCTCCAAGGCGTACTCAGTCAATGGAATGGAGTGAGCATGCGCAAACGGTGCTTGCGTCGACTCGTAAAGCTTTTCCGCAAGAAACAAGCCCGCGCGCGAGTGAAGATCATCTTTCACTTGTTCCGATCCCACAGCCAGACTTGCAAACTACACCGACAGATGGACCGCGATCGGATTACCACTTCTTTCTCCATCTGGAAAAGATTTTCCCGTCAGCAGAGTGAGGACACAGCCGCACTGATGGTGGCGACTCAGTACTACTCACTCCGACGATACGCGTTAGCCGTCAAGCGATGGTCATCCTTTGTCACCAGAGAAGTGGAGACCCGAGATCTGGATGGAGTGGCTGTTTCCCACTACTTCCGTCGACTTTTGAGAAGTTCACTGCAGAGCTGGTATGTAACAGCACAGAGACGCCGTCGGCAGACAGAGTTTCTAGCATCACGTTTACAGACGCTTAGCAAGCAAGCGATGGCACGCTGTATGGATTCCTGGCACGCGTACATCCAGACACGAATGGAGCGCAAGGCAAAAGAATGGGCTGCTCTGCAGTTCCAGGTTGACAGTCTTCAGCGGCGAGCATTTACTATTTGGCAAGCGTACCTGGAGGCTCGTCGCCATTCGAAAGAGATGGTCATTGTGGCCGCCAGCATCCATGCCGAATTGCTGACCACGAAGGTTCTGCAGGCTTGGCGTTTAGCAGCCCGAAGAAAAGCTCGACTCAAGATGCAGAGCAATTTGGCCACCAATACGCTGAGGCACAGGCGGGTTCAATCTAGTGTTCGGCTATGGTATCACTTCTGCGAGGAGCACAGGAGGCGACGTGAGCAACTGGTCCAGGCGATTCGGTTCCACGACGAATTTTTGCTTTGCCTGACATTATTTCGGTGGCAAGAAGTGTGGTTCAGGACATCAGCACTGCGTGGGAAAGAGACCAAAGTGACCAGACGGGTGCAAGGCCGGCGTCTGGCAAGGGCTGTGCGGAAATGGCGTCGCTATCACGTATTTGCATCAAGAACTCGGAGTCACGAAGCGAAAGCAGTCCGCAAGTATTCGACGAGATTGCTACACAGTCACTTTCAAGGGTGGAAATGCTACCATGAAGCCGTTCGTCGAGAAGTGAAGAGGCGGAGACAAACAACGCTGAGGTTGCAGCAAAAAGTAGTTGCACGCGTCTTCAAGGTTTGGCGCTTTTTCTCCATTCAGCACGCGATAGTGAGGTGTCAACGCCAAAGCGCACTTCAGCACCGGAACATGTATGTGCTTCGCTCTTCGTTTACACGCTGGCAAAGCTACCGAAGCAAGCACACACTAGAGAGGTATGCTGAACAGTTTCGAGGTCGTCAGCTACAGGGGAAGGTCATGCGGAACTGGCAAGCCCACCGCGCGTTTGTGAAGAAAGTGAGTCACTACCTCCTGGTGACCGGCCAACTACTTCGCCACAACCTGTCGCGATCCACATTCGTACGCTGGAAGACGTACGTCGCGCATCACCAAGAACACACCAAAAGACTAATCTGGGCCGAAGACCACCACCTCCAGCAGCAGTGTGAAAAAGCAGTGTCTCGCCTAAAGAAGCAGGTGGCATTCAAGAGAGCAGCAACCCAGGCACGCGTGTTGCTGCGTCGGAATGTGTCTACCAAATGCTTGAGCCAGTGGAAGCAATATGCTGCTAACAAGCACGAACAGAGAGCTCAACGCGCATTGGCAGTGCAGTGGCACCATCGGCGATTCCAACAGATCCACTTCCACGCCTGGAAAGTGCTCACGAGACGCCATGCTCAGGAGAAGAAGAGCAAAGGCGATGCACTCTATCACACAGCGTGCTTGCGGATGGCATGGTGTCGGTGGGAGCGTGCTGTCGCATCGAGGAAGAGCATGCACGCAATGGACGAATGTCGACTTGCACGAGCCCAGAGCGCTGCCTTGCGTAGATGGAGAGCGCACGCTTTGTCAAGTACTAAGCACAGGGCGGCTACTTCGGAAGCGACAGTCTTTCGGCGAGTCTCACTGCAACGGCGAGCGTGGAAAGGCTGGCAGAAGCATACATCACTTTGCCACGAGAAGCGCGAGCGGCTGGCGTGGGTGTTCGGATACTATTCCATAGAGGTTCTACAGCGCCGGTGTCTTGTGTCGTGGAAACAATTGCTGGTGAATCGGCAAATTCAACAAGAAAAAAAGCGGCTGGCGGCGGAGTTCAACGAACACCGGCTCCTCCAAGAGAGGTACCGTCGATGGAAGGAGTACCTGAAAACCCGTCAGGCAAACTACGAGCTGCAGGAGTCTCAACTCAGGATGGCCGTCTCCATGGCATTGACTCGAAGCGTGAGGAGGTGGAGAGACCGAATCGGGATATGGCGACAGCAACACAATCGTGAGAACCTGGCCTCGACTTTCTACCAAGAACGACGTATGACTAAAGGAATACAAGCCCTGCTCAGCTGGAAGCAGTCACGAGCGGACGATCGTAAGCTCAGCGCACAGATCGATGAATTCCGGTATCTCCAGTCGACAAGAACATGTTTTCAGCGCTGGCAGAGGTATCACGAGTGGCGATTGCAATATGAACACTTGCGGCGCCTGCTCAAGCACAACCAAAAGGAGGACGTATTTGCGCGCTGGAAAAAGTACTGGCAAAAACGCCAGCAAGTTGATGAGATGCGGCTCCAAGCGCGGATATTCCACTGTGTGCATGCTGAGCAACGATCCTTCGCGACGTGGAGATCGCTTGTGCATCAAAAGAAGCAAAAGCGACGAGCGGACGCTTTCGCTGCGTCGCGGGTGCTGGACCAGTGCTTTCGACTGTGGAGACAGAAAGTCCTTCTGGTACGGCGAATGCGTAAGCTGTTCCTCTATCAAGATGCTTTCCGCCTGGAGACGCACTTCGGTGCGTGGAAGCGGTACTGCGCTGCAAGAGCGCAGCTGAATGGGCGATTGCGAGGCGCAATGAAGTTCCGAGATAATCTGCGTCAGTTGGATGCCTGGGAGTCGTGGCGTTCGTGGTTGGTGTCAAAGAAGCAAGAACGAGAGGTCATCCAACTAGCCATCGGGTTCAGGGAGCGTTTTGCCTCTCGGAAGAGCTTCAGCCGGTGGAAAGACCGGGTGCAATACTGGAAGCGCAAGCGTTTGCTGGGGCTGCAGGCTGTGCGCTGCGCAGAAACCAATCTCTTATTGAAGAGCTGGCAAGCGTTGGCTGGCTGGGGACTGAAGCAAATGCAATTGCATCGATGCTGCGAGCAATTGGTGGCACAGCTGAAGGAGAAGCGCAAGCAGCGCGCAGTTGACACGCTTCGACGTACATGCCTCGAGAAAGAGCAAGTGAATGCGCGGACCACACGCGCGAAGTGCTACTGGGCTTTGCACCACCAGCAGAGATACTGGGGTCATCTCATGACGTGGTACTCTGCTGCCAAGAAGTCCAAGGGAAAGCTGGCGAAGGCGACTGCGTTTTGCAGAGAGCGATCTCTGCAGCGCAGTCTGGTCGCCTTGAAGACCCGCACAGCCTACTCGAAGCGCATCGAAGCCAAGGTCTCGACCTTTCGTCTCAGCTACTTTCGGAGCATGGCTGACGACTGCTTTTACCAGTGGAGATCGTTTGCGGTGTTCAAGATGAAACTGCGCGCACTGGCATGCAAAACCACGCGGTCTCGACGACAGCGGCGTTTCCAACAATGGCGAGCCATCGCGTGTGAGCTGACACGCAGGCGACAAGGAATGCTAGCCATCTCTGCGCAACGCCGACAGAGGACCCTCGCCGTGTGGCTGAACCATTGGGAGAGCGTGTGCACGGATCGGTGGCTGGAGCGTGAACTGCTCGCCCACCATCGGCGCCACGCGCAGCGGCGACGCATGGCCTGCGTAGCCGTGCGGCGGTGGAAAACGCTGCTGGCCGCGCGTCATGAGCGCCAGCAGTGGCGTGGGTTCTTCTTGACGCGGCACAGCGCGTGGCTGGCAGTCGTTCTGCGGGGCTGGCGCGGCGCTGTGAGCGAGTAAGTGGGGCATTGCTGGGCATTTGATCAGGTCTGCGACGTGTGTGGGTTTTGGAACTGTAACAAATCTAGCTGTTCGTAACTGGTGGACGGTACAGTGTACCCATTCCTGAGAATTCGACCTCCCCGGTGGCATAAACAGCGAGAAAGCAGGTCACGCACGTGTACCGTAATGACTACTATCCCTCAGTGCGACTATGTAGGCCATTCGCTGCTTTCTTTCTAGCTAAGAGCGAGGATCGCAGCCGCCCGTTATCCATCAAGGGGTGAGCCGGGTAGAAGTCGCCACAGAAGAAGAAGAGTGCCTTGACCCCTTTGACGATGATGGAGCTGGACTGGGCCGGGGAGGACGCGCTGCTGCTGCGCGTGGACGACGAGCAAGAGCTCCTTGGCCACCGTAGCGAGCCGTCCGCCCAGCGGCCGAGCGCCAGCGTCAAGGCGCCTCGTCGCCGCGTGTGGGCGCGCATGCGCCGCATGGACGTGGCGTGTCTGGCCATCGTGGGCTTCGTGGCGTGCTACATCGGCTTGAACCCGCCTGCGCTGCGCGAAGAGAACCCGCTGTGGCATGTGCCTGTTGTGGCCAGCAGTACCAATGCTCAGGACGAGCGCGCGGTTGGCTACATGACGTACGACGATATTGATGTGGAACGAAGACGCGATGGCTACCGCGTGGCGTACACGGAGCGCGGCTTCGAGGTGGACGGCAAGGCCACGCTATTGCTGGGCGGATCCATCCACTATCCACGCAGTACACCGGGGATGTGGCGAGACCTGCTGCTCAAGGCCAAGCACGATGGCTTGAACCACATCGAACTGTGTACGATCCTGAGACTCTGGCGCTGCAATCTCTGCTGTGATGGACACACTGACTGGAGTGTGCATTTGGTTTGCCGTGTCTTGTCCGTACATCTGCAGATATTTTCTGGAACTTGCACGAGCAGGAGCGCGGTGTGTTCAACTTTGCTGGGAACGCCAACATAACTCAGTTCTACGAAATGGCGGCGGAGGCGGGGCTCTTCCTGCACGTCCGCTTCGGTCCGTATGTGTGTGCCGAGTGGTCGAATGGGGGTTTACCGCTCTGGCTAAACGAGATCCCAGGTATGCACGTGCGAACAAGCAATACCCCGTGGCAGACCGAGATGGAGCGCTTTGTGCGCTATATGGTGGAGTTGTCACGTCCGTTCCTAGCCGAGAATGGCGGCCCGATCATCTTGGCGCAGATCGAGAACGAGTATGGCATGGAGGACGATGCATACGTCCAGTGGTGCGGCAACTTGGTGGAGCGTTTGAACACGTCCATCCCCTGGATCATGTACGTCGTCTCGTACGAAGTCTGTATGCAATTGGAAGCGTCTTCGGCGTTACTGATGTGCTGCAATGGTTCATGCTTGGCAGGTGCAATGGCAAGGCCGCGAACGATACCATCTTGGCGTGTAATGGCAACGATTGCGTCGACTTTGCCAGTAAACAACTGCACGATCGTGCCTCGGAGCCGTTCGTGTGGACGGAAGATGAAGGCTGGTACCAGAAATGGGCAGTGAACGAGGACGCTAGCAAGGACAACGATCACCGATCCCCGCAAGACATGGCATATGCGGTCGCGCGCTGGTTTGCCGTCGGGGGCGCTGCACACAACTACTATGTGAGTATTCTCTGCAGTCGGTTGTGTGTTACAGCCTTGGAGGGGGGCAATAGCACTGGCACTGACATGCAACCGTGCCTTTATTGCGTGGGTGTTGCTTGTTGCTGTCTTGTGAAGATGTATCACGGCGGGAACAACTACGGACGAGCCGCTTCAGCAGGAGTGACTACGATGTACGCCGATGGAGTGAACCTTCACGCGGACGGACTGAGCAATGAACCGAAGCGCTCACACCTGAGCAAGCTGCACCACACTTTGATTGAGTGCAACGATGTGTTGATGAGCAACGAGCGTCAGCTGCTGCATCCGCACGACCTGTTGGTTCTGGGCGAGGATGCGTCGACTGCCTTGGGGTCATCCGAGCAACGCGCTTACATCTACGGCCTACAAGAAAACCCAAACCGTGTAGTGTTCCTGGAAAACGACGCCAACAAGAGCGTGACGGTGGCTTTTGGAGGCGTGAGCTACCTACTTAGAGCCAGGTCTATTGTGATCTTGAAGGGTGACGTCTTGCTCTTCGACACATCTGAGGTGGAGCAGTCATTCCCAATTCGCCAGCACCGAACGTACACGTCGGTTGTGGCGGCGTCAGCTCTTCAATGGGAAGCGTGGAGCGAGTTTGATGCACCGTCGCTGAGCCCAAGAAAGCGTGTTGTAGCCAAGGAACCAGCGGAGCAGCTGCAGCTAACTGCCGACCAGACAGACTATCTGATCTACGATACGTTGTTCGAGTCGGAGGAGCTGGTTTCTGGAGTTATTGAAGACTCGAGCAAGGCCTCAACGCTGACTTTCACCTCGTGCGAGGCCAACGGGTTCCTCGTCTTCGTGGACGGCGAGTTCGTCGGCGAGAAGCATTTGGCGTATCCTGGAGACAACTGCTCCAAGGAGTTTGAGTTCGAGCTGCCTCGTGGGGTTGAATCCGGTGGCCAACACAACTTGCAGCTGGTGTCGGTCAGTTTGGGCGTGCACTCACTGGGGCAAGCGCACAGAAAGGGATTAACGGGGAAGGTTCGTATCAACCAAGACGTGGACCTCGTGGGAGGACACCAGTGGACAATGTCTCCAGGTCTGCTTGGCGAGGCGCTGGAGATCTACCGTCCGCAGTGGCGAGACTCGGTGCCTTGGATTGTGGTTCCCCCATCAGTCATGGACAGCACAAATGCTCGGACATTTCTGGTCTGGTACCAAACTTCCTTCCGGTACATCATGCCTGTGGAATCTATCGAGGCAGCATCGGGTCACGAAGAGCAGACGTCGCTTCTCCTGGACTGTGCAGGGCTTACTCGCGGCCGAGCGTATATCAACGGCCACGACCTGGGTCGCTACTGGTTGATTGAGAACGATCAAGGCAAGGCGGTACAGCGTTACTATCACGTCCCGTTGGACTGGCTGCTGCACGACCAGGAGAACGTATTGGTGATCTTTGACGAGCTGGGTGGCTCTGTGGCCAACGTGCGTCTCGTGTCGTCCCGTATGGCTTTGGACCCCGTCGATGCGTGGTCTACTGCGCCAAATTCTCCAAGCACCTCTTTTGGTTCGTATTTGCCGTCGACAGAGGACGTGACCAACGCAGTTCTCACCGTGGGTCGCTCGTGACGGACCAACCAGGAGTAGCTATCAGCGAGTCGGTCTTTAGTACGAAGTTGCAGTGCTACAGTTAGCAGCGATATATGCTCACAGCAGAGACCCATATCTAATAAAGAGTTTGCGCCGTGACTTTGGTCGATGGTTCTATCTTCGAGTGGGCCAAAGCAACCGAGGGGCGAGTATGTGAGCATGGAGCTAACGGTGGCTCGCGAACGCAGGTGGCGGCTGCTACACGTCGCTCTGCTGCATCGTTCTGCTGGTGGCACTGGCAGGGGAGGCGTGCGTCGACAGCGAAAAAGCACTTGTTGGATAAGGAGATACGTCCCAACACAAGCAAACGGTCTGCAGAAGGCCAGCATTGGACCGAGAGACGAAGAACGCGCTACTGGGCTCTACCTTTCGTCCGGGACAGGACATACGTGTTGAGCACCGATGTTGCTGCCAGCCATCATGGCTGAACCATCGCCGAGAAGCACCTTCCCGACAGACTGGAAGCACGTGGCGACAGTTCTTTGCGGAAACCGACGGTGGGGTCATGGAGGACTGCGTTGGCGCGTTGGGCAGGTGGCACTGCACCGCTACAACCCCATCGTTGGAGCAGGTGGAGGCGCGCAAACCCCTGGACTAGTACAGCGAGCACCACAGTCGTCCAGGCGTGGACTTGTGGGTGTGTTGCGATGCCCTCGGCCGCTTTACCTCTGTGGACGCCAACCAGCCCGGCGAAATGGGCAGCACACAAATGCACGGTGAAAGCGAGTTGTCGCCGGTGGTTGAGAGACTGGAAAAAGAGCTCTACATTGTGACAAGTGCTGCATACAGCGACACGGACCACCTCCTTACTGCCTTCAGAAGCGTCGCGTAATCTACTGGCCCGCACGAAGATTCGTTCAACTTTGAGCTCTCTCGAGTGCGAGCAAGAATGGGGATAGTCTTCACGACGTTGGTGCAGACGTGGGGACTGTTTCACCAGCCGCTTCGGTGACATCTAGAGCGAGCTGCCATGACTGCCAAGTGCGCAGTTACACTGCAAAATGTCGTTATGGCAGAGTATCTGGAGCGTTACTACGGTCCAGTGGTGGGAGCTCTCCAGTCCTGCAGCACGAAGGCCGTTGCGTCGGAGCATTTTCAGCGCCGTGGTCGCTTCCTGAGAGACCCGAGCAAAGCCATGGTGCTTTGTTGGGCGCTCTGTTGTCCTCTCCTCCTCTAGCAACTGCACAGCTCTCTCCATCGGGCCATATCTGCGGCGCTTGGCAGTGGTGGCTACTACTTCACCGTCGGAGGGCGCCGAACTCGTCTCCTTCCCTTCGTCTTATGTTGACTGTATGCTCTTCGGGAGCAGCAATCGGGACCCTTCTCTATCTTGGGAGCGGACACGCTGGGTGTCACCGCTGGCAGGTTGAGCTGGCTGGGTCGCGGTTGAAGCCAATCATGCAGATACAGCCCATCCAGACGGTCCCCGTAACACGCAATGAATTCCCACTCGTCCGTGGTTGAGATCATCTGCGAACGTGATAAGGCGGTGGCATACCGCGCCAGGAGGTGCTGCCAGGTGCCACGTAGCTTGATGACCCTGTGCGATGGCACCTCCGACGGGCCGATGCTCTGGTAGATGTCCCTGTACACCACAAGACTGTCGAACTCGGCCTTCTCTTGGGCAAAACGTGCCTGATACGTCCAGCCAGGAACCGCAACGGGACTTGAAGCCCCATGACATTGATCTGCTAGTGCGTCTCGCCTAGTTGAGTGTGGAAATGATCGCTAAAGGCGGTCTTCAGGAGACGGAAGATGCAATGGTTGATGCGTCGTTGCCCACATCCCGCGCGGCGCAAAACGAGCCCAGCAAGTCAATG